>DWJZ01009431.1:0-10712 GCA_018249125.1 Asbolis capucinus
GAATTAGGAATGTTATATAAATATCTTTGGACAATTCACACACAGCCGTCTGATCCCAAACTAAGCGTTATCTTGTAACATATGTATATCAGGTAACAGATAAACATACATTTATGCTTTTAATTATAAATTTAATTCAATGATTCACCGACCTCAGCCGGTTTAAAAACTCCACAACCGATAAGCAAACGTCCTATCTCTAACCGATTCATAATAAACGCAACAAATCACTCAGGAATCGCTCGCTGAATATTTTATGGGCCACTTTACAGGCTATTTTAAATTGATTCGAATCAAACCGAGACCTTCGCTTTACTTTATTAGGGGATCTAAACTTTATGCTGGCATAAAGAGCATTCCACTAAAGTTATAGTCAAGTCGAGAATGCGCGGGAAATCCTTGACAGTTCGCTCCTAACTGTCACTAATGACAGATAACCCGTTTAGTGATACATCATTCATAGAAGTTGTTATGTGTATCGACAAGAAAATTTATTATGTGTGTGTTTGGCTTCAACCCATTAAAAGCCCACTAATGAGCACTTGTCTTTCCTCATGACTGAGAAAGCCTACAGCAAGCTCCACAGTGCTCTAATACGGATTGGTAGAGAGGTTTGTTGTCAACACAACTGTTAAAAGTTTTACATCGCTCGAACGCCTCCGATGGCTTATCAATAGCTATCTAACGATAACAATCAGGACCGACAGGTGTCGTGCCTTACGAAGCACGGAAACGCTCGTGAAATTGTTGCTACTGATCACCCATCCTACCGACCGCGCCCACGATTGAGTTACTATATATAAATAATTTAGTACGATGAATATTATTGTGAATCCCTGTGTAATATATGTATGTGAAGCCACGGTTCCGAGGCAAATCGTCACGTAGTTTCACTAAACACGAATTTCGCAGCTAATCGGGTGTGCTTAGCGTAAACTACTGGCTTTTATATCTACGAGTATATCCTTACTGCTCACACCATCATTATAAATAAATAGATATCTTTGGACAATTCACTGAGCAACTGACCCCAAACTAAGCGTTAGCTTGTACTATGGTGATCTGATAACTGATAAACATACATACATATATATGTACTTTTAAATACATACTTGAATAGATATTTCTACTACACACCCAGACGCACAGAATAAACATTCCTGCTCATCACAGAAAAGTTTGGCCTGGGTGGGAATGGAATCGACCTTCGGTATAGCAATCAGGTTCACCAACCACTAGAGCAACCGGTCTGTCATTATAGGTTGTACAGAATAACAGCAATTCCCGCTGAGTGCAAACTTTTTCTCCATTATTTTTTCAGTTATTCAAAAATCTTTACGCTTAATAACCTCTTGTTTGTAGAATATTTCTACTGTGCAGATTTAATTTTGGCGTAATATTTTTTTCTTTCTTTTTTTCATTGAATCTGGATAAATATTCAGTAATCTAAAATTGACGTGTTCATAGCCCGGTGGCTTGTTTCGATACGAGCTTCGTGGGAAAAATCTTGAATGCTTCCGAAATCCGGAGAGCACGTGAAGCCGTTGGCCCTCTCTTGTTATCGTTAGAAATCGTAAGGCCATATCGGAGGCCTCGGAGAGGTCTAAGAACATCCGAAATTACATTGGAACTGCGTTGCAGAGTATGCTCTAGGCCTCCTCATGATGTGGAGAGATCCAGGTTCAGTAGTAGGCTGTCAATGGCTTGAAGCCAATTCAAAGGAAATTTCCAGGAAAACCATCTCTACATAGTCTAGTTTAAAGTTCACCCCTAGTCCTTAAACATGAATATTTTTGTGTGGAAACAAATACATACCTATTCATTACAACTTTACTTGTGTTGTATCCGTTGTTAGTTGTGTGTGTACAATACGATGTATACATTTTACACCTTTGTGTATGTGTGGGTAAAGTCATTGTAAAGGTATTTATTACTTACATTTTTAAAACACTATGCATTAATAAAATTCCTAGTAAAACGCCAGCAGCCCTGAAACAACGTGTTTGAAGTGTCGACTTCCGAACAACTTTGACACACTAGTGTCTGATAACAAACTGTCGTACAAGGACCCTTTACACACAACAAGCTAACTTTTCAAACAAACAACTCGCGTGTGTCAACTCTGGTCCTTAATCAAATCCGGGACTCGTTCGCCAGAGTACACTACAGGCTTGTCATTTAGCTAATTATTGGTCGCTCTACTTCTTTACTTGCATCGTTCTATAGCTATAGATCTAACTGCCTCATTCACTAGTGTCTCAAATATAAAAGGTTTCATTTCAAATTTTGTTTGAGCTAGTCTTTTATATATAACAATTTTATTTACTCTATAATACATATATTGTCCTCGAAATTTATATTTCTTTTGTAAATTATACTAATATTGTAAGGACGAAATATTTTATTGTTTCAGGAGAATAGGCTCCAAAAGTAGTATACCGATTTGAATTTTTTTTTAACCATTATAATCCTATAATAAAATCATATCCTTCATCCCTAATGGTGATCTATGAGATACAAAATATTTAGTAGGGGTCCATATAAAAACTTCAATAATATAATCCATTGTGTGAAAAAAAATTTTATATCGCGTACGCTGCGGTAAATATTGGCAACAGAGCAATATGACGGCATGTGTCTTATCGAGGACATCAATACCTACATTAAATCTGTGATACTACATTTTAACTGCTACAGTTACGTAACAAAAACTACTTGTTTCTGATAACTAGTCCTTCCGAAGCAAAGCAAGGGCAGTTTTTTGTCTTTTATTTTATATGAATATTCGAATTGGAATAATATATTTTCCTTGTAATATATTTTCCCTGTGTACGACATTAAAATAGTACACCAATCAAGCATCTGTTAGTCGGACTCGCAATACATTATCATACCGTATAATGGTGTTAACATCGTTCACAAATCTCTCGCTCGTTTCTCAGTCCCGGCTTCGAAGTCGACGCTGCACGACCTGATTTATCGCTACACTACCAACTAGTTATTCCAACTCAATTAATGGTCCTGCTTACGATGGTTGAGTAGCCGATTGAATGTAATGTCTGGGTTCGAATCCTATGCGAATGCATTCAAGAATTTAATGCTTGTATGTACATACGTCTAAGGGCCAAAGTAGGTACAAAATCATAACTTTTCAATACAGCAGTTTCATTTTGATATATTTTGTACATGCTGCAACTGAAGCTTGCAATACATATTTACTTCGACACGTATTTACTATATTTAACCATTTCAGTGCATGTCCTGAACTGTTGTAAAAGGGTTCATTTAACACAATAAAGTGAAAATACTGATATTTTTGCATGAGCCTTACACATAGGCACCATGAATATTATGAATAAATGAATAAACAAATTAATTGAATCAGAACAGATTCAATTAATTTGGTAGTTATTATATAAGTACATCCCAACATATTATACCAGAACAACTGACGTACAAATATCTTATTATTATAGTTTAAATATGCGGTACTATAATTGAAACTTAATATTAAAATATTCTTTTAAATCGTAATATTGTTTAGTTATCATTAATTTAATTAATTAATTTTAAATGTATTAAATTGGAACACCCTATGCTTCGGTGAAACATCGTGAGGTTACATCAATACTATGGCTTTCAGTGCATTCCAAGTCACCGAAACTTATCCTACCCACCCCACAAATAGCCAAAATTAGTGGAAACTGCAGGAATTAGTTACTGTTTCCACATGAAGCTGGTTCAACTAATAGTGCAAATACCGCACTGACCGCGCGGTGGCCGGTGTTACTATACTATAAGAACGGCTTGTCTCGTTCGTTACCATGTCTCCTAAGGTATTCTAAAATTTTAAAGTCGCTTCTACGACAACATGTACAATATAGTTGCTGAAGTATAATGTATGTGTCTTCAAGACAAGAGTGAATAGGCTTCTTCTAAGCTAATGCGCTCTGCCATTTATTTTTCATCGCCTTATTATTTTTATATGATAAGCAGGTAAACAAGCAGACGGCTCATCTTACGGTAAGTGATCACTTTGAATGCCATTACCACCTCCTGACTGAGGAGTTACTGACGCTGCCAGAAAGGAAGTAATACACCCGCACATTCATTTACTGGCTAAACTTCAATCGAATACTCTTTTATAAGACTATAATATTATCAAACCACTACAAGCCAATATTATTTTCAATTTTTATACATTTCATAAGGTTCAATAGCAATAATATAAAACATTATTTTGTAGTACTAGAATTATTAACATTAAAATATTTATTTGTTACATTTGTTTATTAACTATTACTAATCATATTACACTAACTATACTACTAATAAAATTACTAGTTGCTATTAGTGCTAACACTAATAAAAGAGTAAAAAGCACCAAATTAAATATTGTTAGTACTGTAAGTATTTATTTATCGACAATTAACACTCCGCGTAAATGTAATGTAAATTACCCAAAATTACTGTTATTCATGTACTCGTAATGACAATCCATAATAAAACTAATTCCACACTCAAAACCGCCATTAATTATTCAGGGTTAAGTAGTAATTAAGGTCACACTGAAATATTTCTACACTCCATTATTATTACTATTAAATGGTACATTACCAATTAGCTACATTAATCACATCTTTTGGTTCATAATAAACATTGATAGTCTGTCTATATAGCCTAATAGTTTCAACGTTGTTCTCTCCAACTGAAGTTTACGGCGCACCTCTCATTTTCTAAATTATGGGTGTTTTACTAGTTAATGAACAGTGCCCTCGGTCGAGTGCTCCGGACTTACGAACATTGTCGTTATCACATTTTTCGTCCAGCTAGCTCTCTCAGCCTAGTACCAGTTTGCTATCTTTCCACTGTACTCGAGAGACCACAACGGGTTCTAATTCTTGTCATAAGTCTTGAGTATAAGATGTCCATGCAACTAGGACTGGGCTGGCTTCAAGCCGCTACTGTTCAAGTGTCTTTTCTCTGTGATCCAGGAGGCCTGAAGCATATTCTACCACGCTGCTCCAGTACGGAGGAGGTATTTTATAAATAATTGTATTGTATATTTGTAATGTCAATATAAATTTCGATAATCGCGGGTTTTTGGTCAGTTGTAAAACCATAAACGACGTTTGAGGCATCCTTAACCGCAGAACAAATAAACTGCAGCTAAAGCGAATTTATATTTCATTGTAGTGCCTCTCGTCGACTGTCTCCTGAGTCCCAATTAAAACTCTGTACTCGACTACAAATTCCAGGTACGAGAGTCTGAAAAGTTACAATTCCGCTGCGATGTTTGTCGCTTGTGACAAATAAAGTTGGTCAAATACTCAATGACTAACTAGATGCTTTAAGCGCTGTTCCAGAATTTCTTCAACATTGAGTCCTTTTACTTTACGTGGTCTTAGTATTTTAAAACTAATTAAAACAGAAATTTTAACAATTTGCGTTCCACGAATGACTTTTAAATTAAAGAGTAAAATACGAAATACGATTGCATGTGGTAGACATGAGAATGTTGAGATAGATGTGTGGAGTGATGATAACGGTTGAAGTAAGCAATAAGGATATTAAGGGAAGTCTGAAAGTTGCGGGTACATCAGAAAAGATGAAATGGAACCGAATGTTCTGGTATGTGCACATAATGAGATGAGAGGAAACTCATATGACGAGAAGAGTGACAAGACATGAATGTGAATGGGAGAAAGGGACGCCCAAAGAAAACGTGGATAGTAGAGTGATAGAGTCAGTGTTAAAGCCAATGAATGATAAAGCACAATGGAGGAGGAAAATAAAAATTGTAAATTTCTGGAAGATGATAATTAAAACAGAAAGCCACTTGTACTTGTATTTCCTAGATGGTAAATTTTGCTGATGAGTTGAGAAATATCCGTCGCAACCCAAGCTATTTAAGTGCAGTCAAAATACGTCTAGAAGTAAACTTTGTGGCGGATCTGAAGTGAGCATCTCTGTTTATTTTGTGTTTAAAACAATACACACACTTACAACTGGTACATTTTGTGGCACACGACGTAATCAAACGTTTAGTAGCTAGACAGCAACATCGCGTAACACATCTTAATGACGCTCAATTATATTGTTAGTACAGTGACATAATGGGTTCTCCTGTAAGTGTTATGTTTACTTTATTAATTAATATTGTTAAGCTTACAACCTATTTATGACAATACTAATTCTAGGAATCCTTATTAAATAAATCAGTGTACATAACCAATTTAAATTGAAACAAGGCTTATTAAAAATATTTAAATACACAAGTTTTAATTATAGATCCATAATACAAAGAAACACATAAAATGTTTTGTTAACTGTTTTGTTTGTTTTGTAAACTGTTTTGTTAACCGTTGAGGAGTTCCCTTGTTTGGAGCCAATACTGGACGTAGTATCAGGTCACGCTTGTCATAAAAATGCATTGTCACCAGGATGACAACTTTATGCAAAATTTTAGCTCCCTTGTGTGAGAGGAAGTTGGTCTAATTAAGCTTGCAAGATTTGACCCGTAACAAACTAATATACAAATATACAAACATACACTGCAAGTTAAATAAAGGCTGGTAAAAATATCTGCAATTTGGAAGAAGAACCTAAGAAATCTAATTCTAAAACACTTGCTTCGTTAGGGTCAATACCAACTAGAATCCAAGGGCTCAAAATGTTATCCTCAACGATAAAAAGCTAAAGAATCTGAAAATCTTATTTCTATTCCTCAACGAATCAAGTGACGCAAATCAATACTTTATGAAATAAAGAGCGATTTAAATTAACATTAATGGCTCTGAGTGCGAGAGCAGACTTAGACTTTAAGGAAGGGAACAAACGAGACTACATCACGAACATTGAAGTTGATATCAATTAATTGTAAGAGGGGACCGCCGGCGCGGGAGCGGCCGCAGGTGACGAGATTTCCGTTCTGACTTAACCATTAAGCTTTAATTTATTTTCAATTTGAAACGTTATAATGTCATGTACTTATTTGCCTGTGTGTCAGATTTGAACGACGGAAAGGTTAAATTTATTGCTGCATTTAGCGAGATTGTTGCCGGTGTGATGTATAAGCATAATTATGAATAATTAATGAAAACAGATTTGTACTCATGTTAATAAAATGCAGTTTTGGTTTGCATGAGAAATAGTTGTGAAATTGTAATGTATTAGTTATAACGAGCTAGTACCTGGCTTTGTTAACATGGCCCTCAGAACATCTCCGTTCCATTGGAGACGGTGCACCAGCTGTTTTACTACAGAATATGGAGGTTAGTTGGAATGTTGAATATACAAATTTCAAGTAAGGAGCAAACGTTATCCGGAAAGATGATTTCCTTGTTAGCTAACACAATAGAGAATTTATATAACAGAAAAAGTTGATGTCTCATTCAAACGAAGCTATTCACGAAACATCAGCTTAGTGATCACGTGTAAAAATGTATCGAGGAACCCCGGTCTTAAAGACCCTCATAGCCTTTTTAACATTTATGAATTGCCAAAAATAAATTGGTTCGAAAATTGGTGCCCAAAAAATCTACTCAGTGTATCAGTAAGTTTACGTCAGGTTAAAAATCGTATTAAAGTAAAAGTGGTAGTTAAAATACGTGGTTAAGTTACGAGCGCGAGCAAGGCCGCGTGGTATTTATAGACCAGCGCTCGCTGAGGCCGTCAACAAGTGAGCTACGTCAGGCTGATCCACGTGGCGCACTATCGGAATATCATACTAAGTTTGTGAGGAAGGATGGATGGATATTTGTTGCCCTTGTGAATATAAAGTGGTGCCGGGTGAACAAAATAAACTTATACAGTAATCAACATTTTTATTTGAACTTTGCCTATCATCATCTCAACCCATCACGGCCCCTATTGAGCACGGGTCTCTTCTCTGAATGAGAAGGTTAAGGCCACAGTCTACCACGCTGGTCAAGTGAATTGACACACCTTTGAGTTTTGTAAACTTCCCGGCATGCAGGTTTCCTTACGATGTTTTCCTTCACCGTTACAGCGAGCGATATTTAAATTCTTAAAACGCACATAACACGGAAAAATCAGAAGTACGCGCCCTGGGATTCAAACCCGCACCCCTCGAGTGGGAGGCCGTATTAACCACTAGGCTATCACCGCATGTTTCATCATCACATTTATATCGCTCTGCCTGTCATCACAGTTATATTTAATTTTATTAACACGGCCACACTGCAAGTTGTGCTGTGCGATACATACTCGTATTGTATCGCACAGCACACCGGGCAGAGAGCGAGAGAGGGAGAAGAAGACAAAAGATACATTACAGTAAAAGTTGCTATATCTAACACATATACTATACATAATAATAGCGAATTTATAGATAATATATGTATATATTAATAACAACTCTCACGCAAAAATTGTTTAATGGATTTGAATATTTGGCACAGATATTGATTTATAATCTGGAAAATATATGAGCTGCATTTTATGAACGAGGTAATGATTTATTCATCTTTATCCGCCCCAAATTTGATAAATAGTTAATCCGATTTCGATGTGATTTTCAAAGACGTATTTATTATGCTTAGCTTGTATTATCACTCAATACCGCACTCAGAATCATGATTGGTAAATTAAATCGCTTTTTAATACAGACTCTGTATACAAATTCTGTATTAAGGAGCGGCTTTAGTGATCGGTAAAGAGTTAGGAGTGTATGTTTTATTTGAATCAGTTCAATCAACTAACAAAGATATGCCTATTTAAAGAATCCACTCTACTGCTCTAAGCTATGCCCAAGCACGGCTTAGTCAATTATTCAATCTTTAATTAATTATAATATATTAAAAAACTATTAATTTAATATATTATAATTAATTAAATATCTATTTTAAGTATCAGTGGTAGGTTTTAACGTTAGTCTCTCAAACGAGAGGTCCAGCGCAATGTGTATTAGAAATTATTCGTTTGTTTCGCTGAAGGAAACCGTCAGGAGAAATCTGTACTCCTGAGAGTTCCCTATAAAGTTTACCAATACACCCTTGGCCAGCGTGGTAGACTATGGGGCCTCCAGCCCTCACACCCGACACCCGAGCCCAGTAGGGAGACAGCTGCAATGATGATGATAAAACAACTGATCATCCGGATGATCACTACTAATGGTCTTGATTTATAAATTTAGTTTACTGAGCAAACAAATCAAAAGTAGACTTGTATACATTTTTGTCAAAGTCCTACCATCGGTCGATGCAACTAAGTCCAAATATTGGCGTATAAAATACATATATATCGTGAGTACTATGTAATGGAAACATGTGTGTTGAACGTAACTAAGTAACTCTTCCACTAAATGCAATTAATTTTAATAAATAATTATTGATACTAATTGTGGTTGTTTCAGCCTATTCAATATAATTAAATTAATGATCAGTGGATTTTATAACTTAATTAATATTAATTTCTACAATAGACGATAAATGTAAATATTTTCATATCAATTTGCTTTGTGTAGTGTGTTTAACAAATTAATTCTGAAGTTTAATTGAAACTAGAAGCTTCAATAGATTATATTAATAGTCAGCGATCTTATCAGGTTTTATATTAGTTTCATTTTGGAATAATATGAGATGATGTGAATTAAAAATTCCAGCTCATCATCTTTCATGAGGGCTTAATAATGAACTGGAAATGATATCTTCTAGCTTGGAGGAGGAACTTCATGTTACACGGAATCAATGTCTGTGTGATTTCTATTCACCATTTAGGATACCTAATAATTAAATATTTACAACAAACTAGGTCGATTTTTAATTATATATTAAGACTTAAGTTTCATTTGCGTTTTAGAACAAAAACGTTACAGGTTCATCGTCCTACCATGTGTCACGACCTTGAATTTTTATTCTCAGCGCAGATATAGAAGTTTCACAGAATTATTCGAGTGGGTCCACTGCCCATGCTCGTCCATACTCGTCCATTGCAGATTACCTAAAGTCTGATGACATAAAAAAGACAACTGCAAGAACCATATGCTATGTTGAAGATCCGCAATATCCGGAACCACACAATACCAGCTCGATATGCGGACGTTACGTAACGATTGTTCCTTTAAGTAACGGGCCCGGTTCCGGACATCGTCCGACAATACGACCACCTCAAATAGCGTATGATATCTGTCCGGACAGTCCTTTTATGTGCCTTCGGTCAGTTCTGATTGGAAGTGGTGGTTCGTTCGCTGATAAGTTATATCTATTTGCGGAATATTATTATTGCCGTTTTGTGCTTTTATGATAGAGCTTTGGACTTCGTTTTAGTTTTCGATTTCTTTTTTTGTTTGTTTTTTATTAGGTTTTTTTTACATATAATAAGTTAATGCTTGACTACAATCCCGATTTTCAGTTAACTGCGCTACATCAATTAGAAATGAATTTACGACTTTTAATAAACAAAGAGAGTAACATTATATGTTCAATTTTATTTTTAAAACATGTTGACATCTGCAATGAAAAACATTGTAACCCACTTTTTGAAAATTTTGTGTTACCATTATAATTACACAATTTGTAATATAATACCAATTTTAGAGTATAATTTTAAATTTGTAAATTTATTTATATAGTTTAAAATTTTATTCATAATAATATACTGTAATCTATCAAATTATTCAATCATTCAATATATTGTTGTTAGTCAATTTTTGTATATAAGCCTCAGTTGCCACATACAAATAAATCAAT
>DWJZ01009432.1:0-10711 GCA_018249125.1 Asbolis capucinus
ACAAATGAATGAAATATATACCTAATAATATTGGTAAAGAGTTCTATTTTCAAAATTTAAACTATTTTTTTAATATAGTGTTTATAAGTGGCCAGTTCTAAAAACTTTCAGTTTGGCCCTCGTATAACCATTGTCGGGTTTTAAACTACTACTATGCAGTGTTTCATCTAAATTTGTCCAGTGGTTTTTGCGTGAAGGCCGAACTGACACAGAATGACAATAAATCCAAGTAAAATTGTTTTGGTCTCTATATCGATAACAAACCTTTCCTAAATAAAATTTTTCAATAAATACATAATGTACAGAATTGACCCCGTTAAACTGTTATTTTCATTGTACATATACATAGATATCTATAAACTTGTCCTGATTTCAGACGAAAAGTAAATCTATCTTTGCATACAGATTTCATTTACAAGTACTAACGAATAATTCAATAATAATAATAATAAATAATATTAAAACTTTTATTCCAGACAATAGTCTATATAAAAACTTTAGTAAAGAAATTCTTAAACTTGTGTTAGTCCTTCACTTACCCTTAAACACTATAATTAAACTAATTTAATACTAACAACTTATAATTTATAAATTGGCTATTGATTATTCATTTAAGTACACACAAGCTAAACTAATTTTATACTAACAACTTATAATTTATAAATTGACTATTGATTATTCATTTACGTACACACAAGCAAATTTTACAACTAACTTTAATTTATAAATTGACTATTGATTATTTAAGTACACACAAGCTAAACTAATTTTTCAACTAACTTTAATTTGTAAATTGACTATTGATTATTCATTTAAGTAACCATTAAGAACTGAATGCGTCACTGAGCTATTAATAAAGCATTCTATTCTATAGTTTCAAAGCAATCTTCGATATTAAATTGTCAAGATTTGTTTAAGTGCGCGAAATGAAACCATCGATCATACCTGGACGACAGGCCTCGGACAGCTTACTATGACGCGAAATAGAAATCTGAATATTGTACCCGCTCCCACAAAATACAGTTACTAGATATATATATATATGTATATCACTTTTATTATTCTAAACTACTAGTAGTACCTGGCAAGCGTTGCTACGATTAAACTCACCAACCATGTGACTGATCGACATAATTTTGGTACCAAAACCTTTTCCGGAGAATTCTGAACAAAGTTGCTTAAGACAACAGTGCCCTATCTCCTAGCATTTCAGAGTCTATAAAGGACAAACAAACATTGACTTTTATACATGTACATTCTAACAGCACACTGAATAAACCGAATTTTCTATTAATCCAATTAAAATCTTGTTTCTTAAGATATCAAAAAAAATTACAATATACTTGACATAATAAAAATTAAAAACACAGACAATGCAAAATATCTCTATCTACTACGTCTACCTATCATCATATACATATAAACAAACACTTAAAGATAAATATGTTATAAAATATACAAAAACAAAGTAAAAAAACAGAGTACTTCTAAAAAAATATATTAATAAAAGATAAACGCACACACTCATACTCTCCGGACCAGTACACACACATACATACACATCACAAACAACATACAGAACCCAAGAACAAACATACATCACACACCACATGCTTCAGCCGGGAATCTCACCTTGGAACCCAGATTTTACATGGTCAGTACAAGGCAATAGGGCCGGTCAATGCTACTGATATTATAAATGCGAAAATTGTGAAAATGGTTACTTCTTGACGCAAAAACGACTCAACCAAGCTGGATGAAATTTGAGACAGAGATAGATTATTGTCTGGTATCACACCTAGGCTCCGTTTTATCAACGTACCTACTACGAGCGAAGCCGCGGGCTGAAGCTAATATGAAAATAAATTTCAATAACATATCCGCCAGAGAATACTATTTCTGCGTAGCAAGAAGCATCAGTCATCTTTTGCATACTAGAGCGTGGTGTTCCGGGTTGGGCTGTAGCCAAAGCTGCACAAAAGATGCACAAAGGACCGCAGAGTTATGGCACCCGAAACTAAACAAGCCAACACAAAAGCCGTTTAGGGCTCAGATTTACGACACAAGATACTCAAATAGGGTTATGAATGTTCCAGAAAATTGCTTCCAAGCATTAAACGAATAGTTTCGAAAAAAATATGTCGCAAAAAATTTAAAAAATTGTAAAAGTATTACAAAAATGTTATAACAAAAACAAACAACGATTTTAAAAGTGTAAAATAAAAAATTTTACACAAGTAACAAAAATATTATTACCAAAGTTAACAAGTCATTCCTGCGACATTTCCAACGAGTGTCTCTTTATTAAAAGAACTCCTTGGGAGTTTCTTGTTGCTTCTTCCAAGACCATTCACCGTAAGGATTTCTTGAAGCGATGGCGTCGTGCGACTTTTAAAAAGTATTTGTATAAACCAACTTTGATAAAAAAAAAAAAAAAATTAAACTTTATCGTCGGTGGGTCCAAAACTCAGTATAACAGTACCTAACAAAAATCGTGAGTACCCATTTACATTTAACATGAGAGGAACTCAAAACAAAGTTTACATAAACAATGCTTAAGAACACAATTTTCTAGTGCTGTATATTTAATGATATCGACGTGAAGATATTCCGGACTAATAAAGACACTAACAACTTCATCGAACTAGGTCTCCTAACCTAGTGCATATTTTGGTGTTCTGTTATTATTTAGATACTACCTCATCTAGAGCATTCTGTAACAAGGTACTAGACCACGGGTCGGCAAATCGTTACACGAGGGCCACAGATGTAATAAGGATATTGCGGGACACATTTCATGTGTTTTCGTTGGAAGGATCACAAAGAAACGTTGCGTAGTGTAACGGGGTCTGTGTGAGCCGAACAGCCGCCGCATGTGACCCGCGGGTCGCGGGTGGCCCAAGACTGTTCTAGAGCATAACATTATAAAACCATTGACATTGATCAAAAAAGTAAATTGAAGATTCGTTGATAGTTACCCGGCTAGCGAAGGAAGGATTTGTACCGCTGTCGCAGCCGTCACATCTATGACAGATAGACATTTGTTCTCAGGGCGTTTTAATAATGCCACCTCCACAGTGTGAATGTGTGTAAGCGTTTATACGGATAAAAAGCGAAAACGACTTTACATCATTTAAAGCATGGAAACGTTCATAAAATTTTGCCACAAGTTCACCCACCAAGCCCGTATTACATAGTCAATCTAAGGCCACAAAAGCCAATAAGCTAGGCGCAACTCATTGAATATAATAATTACGCAAGAAAATAACTAACAATTCACATAGAGGTTTCAAATGAGTCACGATTTGAAAAATGGCAAGTAACTTAGGTAGGCCTAATGAAATGGAATTTTTCAACAAGCACTTAATCATGGCGTACGCATCGAACTGGTCTCTGAATGATAAACGCGAAAGTTTGTGAGGATGGATGGATGAATGTTTGTTAATCTTTCAAGCAAGAACGAAACTGAACGTTAATGAAATTTGTCACAGAAATTGAACTCTCTTCTTTTTCTCCCCGTCTTTTATCCATCACCCTCCCCATTCTTCTTCTGTATCCCGTCCTGAAGTAATATGTTGTTGGTGTATCAGGGGTCAGTTGCTGTCGTTATTGATTCCAGTTGCTTTAGCAATATACCGCTCGTTTCTTTCTCTTCCCCGCATATGCGACTCTGATTCTTCCTTCCTGGCAGACCACGCATTAGCAACATCCCAGTCTGGTGTTTTTAACGACCATTGGCGACGGTGGTCACCTACCATGAGGTGACCCGTCTGTCTGTCATATATACATCACCACGCAGGCTAAGTCGCTGGCAGAAGCTTTAGTAACCACATTGTATATATATTGGCTTCAATCCATTTATGATTCAATAAGCATAGGTGTCTCCTCGCGACTGAGGAGGCCTAAAGCATACCAGTACGCTGATTCAATGCGGACTGGTGAAGGTTCATGGCCAATGTTGTCGAGTTTCTTTGCCGCCCAATGGCCTATGCTTTACTGGCAAATGACGACAACAATTACGACCGACGGCTTTAAGTGCCCTCTGCAGCACGGATTATTGCAGACTTATAATAAACTCACTTTTATCCTGATCCTTTTGTCCACGCAGTTTTTGAGTGCTGCGAGAGGTCCAACTGCATTCTGTATCCTGGTCAAAACATTATTTTTCTTTCGTACCGGTTTCGCTTGCAACATCCCTGGGAACAATAAGTTTGATTAGTTTCAACAAATTCAATTAATTAATTTATTTTTCAAAATTCCTGACCCAATAGCACGGCCACTGGCATCGAACTGGTTTCTCTTACTATCACGTATTACTCAATATATCAAATACATCTTATCAAATACTGTTACGAACCCGTCATCTAACGCGTCAACTAATGCCTTAAATATACCATTAAATACATTTTTTATGAGATGAACACTGAGCGGAACGGTCATCTGATTGAAAGTAATCACCACTCACGAACGTCAGCAAACCAAAGATATTACAAACGTCTTGCCTGTCACAAAATTAATGATAGATCGGCTGCTTGCAGCGGAAGATACAAAATACGAGAAGCAGTAAGTAATGAAACGAAGTCAACCGACAATACTGACACCAATGGACAATGTTCCAGGACGAGTGACCAAACACTGAACAATAGAACGACTAAAACTTGTGGAGGAAGACAAGGAATTCAATCGTAAAAACGGAATTTTCTTGATAGCTTCGCTTAAATAAAGAAGTGATAATAATAAAGCATTTATCAGTAATTTGCAAGAGGCCCTTTGAAATTGTAAATACGTAATATACCAATTGTTGGTACAGGTGCTTGCCTCGCAAGGCAAAGTGCAACGACACTGCCGAATGCATCAACTTCCATTATGAAGCTACTGACATCTCACTCAATCGTCTCACATTTTGCTGGAGTTCGTTGGACGCGGGACAATTTAAAAGTGAAAATTCTTATATCGCTGTGATTTAAAATTCGACGAAACAAAAAACACTCACGACTCAACAATCTTTATAGTCTCAAATGTGATTCAAGAAGATCCCGTATCGCCATCTAGTATGCCACGAGTGAACCATATTGGTAACTAGAAACTGCCCTAGTTTCATTTCGGAAGAACCAGTTACCAGAAAAAGGCGTTATTGTATTCTCCTGTGGACAAAACATTTCCTAGAATAAAACCTATCCTATAAGCATTCTCGGGTGTTAAACTATAATTACGCGAAGTTTTGTCAAAATCTGTCTAGTGGTTTTCAGGTGCAGCTCGAACAGACAGACACTAAAAATACAGAAAATAACAGAGCTTCCCTGTATTAAACTTTATGAAGAATATTTAATGTACAAGATTAACCCTGTTAGTTTTATTATTAGTATAAATAACAGTCGATAATATGTAGTGTTTCACTGCATGGCGAAATATGCCCATACATTATTGAAGCAGCGTTTGGCGTGA
This sequence comes from Asbolis capucinus, assembly GCA_018249125.1. Lineage (NCBI taxonomy): Eukaryota > Metazoa > Arthropoda > Insecta > Lepidoptera > Hesperiidae > Asbolis > Asbolis capucinus. Next base: position 5,446 of record DWJZ01009432.1, read on the forward strand.
ACGAAAACAGAAAAGTACCTGTTCCTAGCTTCCACCTCTCAGAAACGTACTCATAATACGGTTAAAAGGAACTTTTCCTAAAAGTAACATTTGGCATTTCACAGTTCCCATTAAATTATAGTATCGCCTTAGTAGTTTTATTGCTCATAGGAACACATTATGCAACACTTAATGTTGACGTTTTATGTTACGCTTTAATTATTTATAAATGTTGCCGTAACATATTGGAATTCATGAAAATATTCCTGAATAACACAACTTTTTTGACTTTTCATCTTTTGAACAGTAACCGCGACTTTTAACTTTACTAACGACCTGTAGCTTGGTTGGTAGAAACCATGCCTGCGATGGTCCCTGGTTTGATTCCCAGTCTAAGAATATATTTGTGTAACAGATGAATTTTTATTCTCGGGAAATTTATTTTTCAATGCCAAAGCGACACAGGAAGTTTTACAACGGAGTATGAGTGTGAAATCATTTACAAAAAAGGTTATGCAATGTCAATTTGTTTCCATTATGATAACCGGAACATGTTAATAATATGTTTGCTTAAAAATTAACATTAACATTTATTTTAATGTTAATTACATAACAACATAAATTAGCAATAATATTGAACTAATGCGATAAGTTAAGTAATTTATATTGTCTAGCTATTGTCAAAGTGAAATAAGACACTGTAATACATTCACTTCTCGTTTTCAAACTCACTTTCGATGAGGTCAACTTTTTATCATATTGTGACATGAGTCGTATTGTTAACCATTCATACGATGTATTATTGATTCAAATTTAAATTCTATGTAAATTGAAAAGTTATCTAAGTGCAATATAATACTAATTTACTAATATAATACTAAATAAAATAACTGATTATTGTTTTCTCTATTCCAATCGATACAAAATATGCTTAAATACTTTACCCCTCAAACTGACGTCTTAATTTTTTATGCAAATAATAAAAAAAATAGATGCGACGATTTCTACTGAAAATTCATGGACCGAATCTGATTTATAACAAAATAAAATGACAAACGAGCAAAAACACCGATGGTATTAGTGCAAAAATAAACACGTAACTTACGATAAATCTATGCAACTCTCGAGGCAAGGTACCAGGGAGCCAGAGGCATGGCGGCATGGCTCGCATGGTCGGCGATCGCGAATTACTTTCACTCGACTATCCCCGGGCGCTGACCGCGCGGCGGGGTCGTCGGCCGAGCCGAGCGCGGGAAACGCCGCCCGCCATCATGCCATTCAGAAAAGCGCGCCATGTTTACACAGATGCGCGCCGAAACGCGTTCCGTTGCATCACTTCCGTTTGCGTTCCGTTTCGTACTTGTTACGCATACAGACCGGCGACACGTGCCTCACTTTTTCGGATTAGACTAGCAGTTAGTAAACAAACAGACCGCTTTACTTCTAGGCCTTCTCAGTAATATTACTACGCGATTTCAGAACATAGTATTTTTACCCACGTTATAAAATAATTATGATAATAATAGCTGCAGTATTACCTACTATAAATTAAAATAACTTTATGAGGTAATACGTAAATAGATAATGCATGTTGATGATATGACTGCGACGCGTAGACGTCTGCTTGGCTAACGATAAAGTAGGCCCGTGAGCATTGTGATTATTCCACGTTTATAATACAGGCCGTTGTAAACAGTAAACTAAGTGTATATTACATAATGTTTTTTCTTTTATTATAAAACAAAAGATTTATTTAAACTCGAAATTAAAGGTAATGCAATGTATTAATAAATAAGCATTACCGTTTTTAGTATAAAGTTTAATAAGTGGCCAGTCATTTTCAGCACGTTAACACCGTCAGTTTCAGAAGGAAAAAAATATTTATGGAAACTTTTGGTCACAGAAGAGGCAAACGTTCTCCTGTTTTAAAGATGAAACGGCCAACAAAAAGCGGGCCTGGAGGCAAGTTTTTAAGATAACATTTCATCGGCCGCGAATCTGGATGGGATGTCAATGACCGACGCTGCAGGGCGCAAGGGAGATAGCATGCGTCCCACTCATGTGGAAAGCGGTTATGTAACAAGCGTGCTCGCGAAAGTCTACGTACAATTTACCATCGCAATTTTGTATCTAGATGACATGATAAGTCGTGCGCATACTTTTATCAATCGATGCGTGCGGTTGCGTCCAGCGGTGCATCTGTTGGAAAGATTATACTCGTGAGATGTACGATATGAAGGAAAGCTATTTTGTATAATGTTTCTAACTTATACTTAGGATAATACGGTGAAATCTTTACATCGTATTCGTGAACATTTGATCTAACCTGGGAGAAAATTTCTTGGCACTGCATTTCCTCTTTCAGTCTGCAATATCACATCCCTGTGTAGGGAGTAACCAGTTTTTCTGTTCCAAAAAGTGATCTTAAATGAACCGATGTTGTGACCAACTCACTATACAGACAACCGAAGTCAACAGACTTTGTCCAAAGTCAAAAACCCAAATAATATTCGCGTTCATAAAACTAAAAATATCACGATACGTCAACATTTACAAATGCGATCATTTACACAGAATCTTAATTACAATCAAGGTGGGATATCGAATAACGCTATATTAGGCGAAGGCAACGAGCGTAAAAGTTATTCAAAACGTTGTTTCCGCATCGTAAAACGATATAGCGCAGTTAATTAAACACTGATAGAATCAACAAAGGCGACTAGATTAGCTCTGTCTGTTGCACAAAAGAGGACAGAAATAGTATCGACACCAACGGTACACGGCAAGGGTAGCATTGTTTGAGACTTTCTAGAAACTATACAGGTTAATATAGGCCAATTAGAAATTAAAATACTGAGAATAGCAAATTTTGATCATTTGTGCAGTCGACCAAAGGTACAAGAAAAATATTATCTTCACACGAGAATAATCTCACGCCATTTCTAAGATAAAAATATATCCCAGAAATGTATTACGCAACAGGAATAGTACGCAGTCGTAAACACAAGTTACGATCAGCAGGCCGCTACAGGCGCCAGCCTTAGCAACACGGGCGACTTTCCCGCGCATTTTTCGTTAAATTACCGGGAAAATAATTGGAGGCGTGATCACGCGATCGCATGACAGCCCTACATAGATTTGAAAATAGCATTCAATAGTTATGCTGCGAATTTATTTACGATGACATTTCGTGTTTTATTTCGTAATACGCGTAACTCTGAATGTACCACGTGGATATACCAATTTCTGTAAATACAGACATGAAATATGTGGAATGGCATGGAAGCATCCATTAAAACTCCTTTTATCAACAGTTTGAAGTCCAAATTAACTGCATGTAGTTTTGGGCCTTTAAATTTCATTTGTGCTCCGTTTTATTCAAGGACGTTCCCTCTTCACCATTTATCAGTCTTTCAATGGATATGGCCCAGACAATATCTTCATTATCATAAGCTGTAACTATAGAAAAAGATATTCTCAAAAGTCCTCCTACTACTGTTCGTAAATTTTTACTGCACAGTAATTTTATTCCCCAATTTCAGAGATCTAGTTAAAATGTAAATAAAACAAAGATGCCCCGTGATAGGTTCTTCCGTAACAATGAATAACATAAGACAGCATTTGCCACTTGCAAAAAGCCAAAAATGTTAGAACGAAAGGATCTGAACTGAGCGTTAAGTAAGAAAAAAATGTAAGAAGTGTGTTTATGTAAGAAGGCAAGGCCGACGTAGGGCACCGGGTCACGGGCGCTATGCAAATGAGCTGATGGCATTGTTGATAGCGCACGTCATTGGCTATGCCTGGATCGATTGAGCACTCCATTCAGGAACGAAATTGCAGCTGTTTTACGATGCTCCTGTTGTCGAGCTCAGGTTTTACGAGCCAAGAATGTCAAAAAATGACAGGTAAACTGTATTGTACATTATACCGGGTAGTATTGAATTGTCTTGTATGCTATCGGTCCAAACGCCAATTTCGTCTTGCATTGAGTGGTGTTAAGATACATATATCTTATGTGTGAGTGGACGTTATAAATTGGTTAGATGACACAATGGGCACGACAGATTACCCTTAATCAAGACATAAAAAAATTTCAAGGAACTGGCATGCTATGACAGGTGTGGAACCAGCACTTCCTGCGATAAGATCCTTCATTGAGAGGTACAGATGTCAAGCGGACTGTCTCTAGTAAAATCTAGTGATGGATAAAAAAAAACATTCGGTGGCAAAGAAGCATGTCACAATGCAGACACCAGATGATTATTGGCACGTAGACCAGTGCACGCGAACCCTTGAGGCACGTTCCTCTGATAGCGTCACGTGGAGTGCCTCGCTGCATCTTTGGTGATTTTATCGAACGGTGTACTACAAATTTAAATGCATGCCGTCGATAACACTTTACTTAACATTTGTTTCATCATCGTAACATTGCCCGATAGGATCATTGTGGGTCGTTAAAGGTGGTTCATTGTGCGCTTATTTTGAGATATTCTTAGACACTTTGGAAATGGTTTGTCGCGTTCCCTACCACCAAGTCCTTGCCTCATCAAGACCCACAATTACTATCAAAATTGCTCGACAAAAGAGATGGAGAATATGAAAAATTTCACATTTCTCGTTTATGTTTCGATTGACTGAACACTCTCGTGTATTTCCTAAGCCAAACTTCCTCATAATTGGGACAATGCGTTTTCCATGGCACAATGTAGATGCAGCAATCAAGTATGAGTAATTCGACCTTGTCCACTGCGAAAACTTGAATAAATCTATTGCGCAAATATTTTTGCATGGGCAACAATTAATTACAGTAATGAGTCGGTCATTAGGATCAGAGCAGCAAATATTATGTATGGTATCAAAACGGAGTCATTTTGTTCCTTGTCGTGTACGTGACTTATTTAACGTTCTTTGCTCTTTCGTAAATTATAATAATATGTGTGTCACTGTTATTTTATTAAACCTCGGAGATAGTACTATATCGATACCGTTATCTAGTAACGTCCGCAGCTTGAAGCACTCGTAGAATAAACTAGATCAAATCTTTGACCCTTCATACTTTCTTTTACGGTTATCATTTGGCAAAATGAAGTAAAAGAGTTGTAGCGTAACTGAAAAAAATCGATTACTGACAATTCGTTAACATTTCTGTAAAGTGTAAACGGTTTACCAGTGCCTGTGCTTCTGCCGAGTAAAAGGATCGCTGTTGCTTGATCTCTCGTTAAGTTACACTATTATGCATTACTAGAGCATGAAAAAATACATAAAACCCGTTTAGTTGATAGTGCTG
>DWJZ01009433.1:0-10711 GCA_018249125.1 Asbolis capucinus
GTGTAACGTGTAACGAATTAGAAATGTGATAATGCTCATAACCCTGTATTATCATACGAACGAAGTTTTGATTGAATTGTTCACTTGTTCCGTTTTTCTTTTTGTTTGAGAAACTTTTGTTGTTTATTTTTTCCTTTCATTCGTTTCTTTTTTAATTTAATGGGCAATTTTCTTTTTTCAAACGCATTGTTGTATAGAATTGTAATATTATAACTGTCATTTTTTCGCGAACAATATGAGTTTCTGACAGTTTTGTCGTTGTTAAATTAATTATAATGTTATGCGTGTATTTCAAGTCCACGTGACTTTGATTTTTTTAGTCTTCAGGTATTATTTGAATACAGTTCATAAAGAATTGTAGCTGTCGAATTTTTTGTATTACTATAACGTATTATTATACAGCTTTATGTAAAATAAATAAAAAAAAGTCTAGTTTCTAATAATTAGCATTTAGATCTACAATTATGATAGGGCTTTTTAATGCAAACGGGTAATCACGATCGTAAGACTTGTGACCAAGACCCATGCAACTGGGTCGAAATTTTGGAAAAATAATATACAGATCGTGAGTACCCGTTTGCATTAAAATATTTAGTAGCCGCGACGATATTAGTCTTAAAACATACATATATGATGTAACTGTTATCATAAATTACCCACTAATGAGGACATGTTTCTCCGCATAACCGAGGAGGCTGCTCCTGGATTGGTGGCACCTATCATATGATATGTCATAATATAATATGTTATGTATTGTGACGTGAAAGCCTACACAGTCTGGTGGCTCGTTTCGATTGGAAGTGATCGGAAAAGTTAAACAACAGTGGGCGCGGTCAGTAGGAAGATGGATGACCGCTAGAGACAAAAACTTCGTGAGCGTTTCCGTGCTTCGGAGGGCACGTAAAGCAGTCGGTCCTTTGCGATCCACATTAAAGGACCACATCAGGTTTACTAACCACTAGCCTAACAGGCTGGTCAAAAAATAATGTTTTTGAATTATTTTAAGTTCAGCCCTGTTAAATTTGCTATTAGTATGAATACGTCCCCGCTACGCAAACAGTCGCTACGGCGTAGCGTTCAGGGTTATCAGAATAGCAAATTCTTGGAATCGTTTACAGGTAAACAACTTCGTTGTTTATTAAATGAATGAAGTCATTGAATTCAAATTTTGTTTATCTTCTCCATTAGGTAGTTTTCCGATTGAGATTTCCAGAATTAATTAATGTTTTTGTTCCGTAAGTGATAGTTAATACAGGTTTAGTACTCATAGTTCGAGGGCCTTTTGTTCCTCAGTGACAATACTCACCTTGTTGTTTCATAATGGTGACTTTGACCAGATGAATCCATGGTTCTATTCTCATCATTGCAACCCAAATGGTTCTCACTACTGGGTACGAGTCTCCATTCACAATGCGATGGGTGAAGACCATGGTCTACGCTAGCCAAGTGCGGATTAGTAGGCTTCAATGTGTTCTGGGTTCCATTCTCGTCATTGTAACCCATAAGTGTCTCACTTATGGGTTCGGGTCTCCTCTCTCAATATGAGGAGTTAAAGCCATGACACAAGCCAGCCAAGTGCGGATTGGTAGACTTCACAGACCTCTGCGAACTTTTTAGGAAATTCTCAAGAGTGCAGGTTTCGACACGATATTTTCCTTAACTTCTAAAACGCACGTAACTTTTAAACCTAAGTTGTGTCCAGCAGTATTTGAAACTGGAAGACCGGAAACCAGCGACCCAAGGCCAGTAATTGAACAGTTCTGGATTAAACATTTTAATGCAAACGGATACCTACGATTTGTTTATTATTCTACCGGCAAGTCTTGCCGTGACCATGACCCATGCAACTGGGTCGAAATATCGGTAAAATAAACAGATCGTGAGTACCCTTTTGCATTAAAATGTTTAGTATCCGCGACGATATTAGTCTAAAAACAGTTCTGGATATTAATGATGATGAATTTCTAAGATTACAGTTTCACAGCATAACTTTCATCCTGTGTAGGATGGACTTTTTAATCAAGCTTTAGTAATGTTTACAAATAAGGCTTTAGGTCTAATAACAAAAGGTTTTGAAGCGTTTTCCTCCTACGTGCCCGGACACATATGTTAGACGAGACGTTGCTCGTGCTGCGAATTATCTAAAGGATAATTTTTCGAAGTGACGAACGATATTCTTGAAGGTCCCTTTCGAACAGGCGATTATTTACTTTTGCATATTTGCACTGTAACCTTTCAAATATGTCTACTTAAACACTTACTACTATCACACAAGCATCACTTACGCACACACACTAAACACACGCTCCTACTCACACACACTCACACACTACCTACTAAATATTCTTAATTGCCATTATGTTAACTAAATTAAATTTAATGTAATTAGGGATGAAAACCTGGTGACCTGAAAAACAGGCCAAATGCTTAGCTTATGCAAAGCCTTTCATAGTATATCAATGATGATTGTTTTATAGTGGTGAGAAATTAATATATTTATTATTATATATAGTATCAAAGCGCTCATAGCCTGGTGGTTGGTTTCGATTGTAAGTGATCGAAAAGGTTAAGCAATAGCAGGCGCGTTTAATAGAAGGATAGGTCATCACTAGTAACAAAAATTATGAATTTTTCATTTACAGATAAAAACATACAGAAATTCTATGAAAATTTTTGGTGAAGAGTTTTTGGGTCAAACTATAACTCATGACGTAGCAGCGCCGTTTGTGCTTCATAGTATATAAGTCAAACAATTTCGGCAATAATTGGTTATTGATTCAGTTTACCTACTGTCATTCGTTTAGTAGAGTAAAGACCTACCTAGCAGTCCTTGAATATGACAAACCTACTTCGGTACGATTAACAAAATTCCAAATGATAAACAAAAATCGATATGATAAATAAAATTCCATATAATAAAATAAATTCCGTAAGAAAAAAAAAATCCATATTATAAACAAAAATCGATATGATAAATAAAATTCCATATAATAAAATAAATTCCATATGATAAAAAAAAATTCATTTTAAAAACAAAATTCCAATGATAAACAAAATTCCATATGATAAACAAAATTCTATATGATAAACAAAATTCCATTTGATGAACAAAATTCGATATGGCGGCAACCATTCGACGAAAAAAGAATAAAGGACAAAAAATGCCAATTTCAGATCGAATTTGCACAGAGTATAAGTAGGTATTTTAAAATCGGGTGTATGATTTTTAATTCCGATTGAAGACTAAGTGTCTATAATGACTAAGTTTCATTTATCACGCCGTAATAATTATTAAATATTGTTGTAATACGAATAAAGATATCATTTACCATATTAACGCAACTAGTACACCATGTTCATATAAAAAACATACCATGTTCCTTCAAGATGCCTCGTAGATAAGTAGTTGCGTATTTCGAGTGCTCCTTGACGTTCCCAAGGTTGCTAAAGCATTCCGAGGGTTTCCAAGGCATTCTGAAGGCTGCCGGCGTGCTTTATGCATAAATGTGTTTATGCATAAAGCACGCCGCATGCAATTCAAAGGCAATGTAAAATGAGCTTTATTGAAATATCAAATTAATTTTAATCATTCAATGTTTATTAATGCTTTTATTTTGTTCATATATACGAGTAAATGCCGTATCCATGTGGTATCAATGAGTGTATAGAATACTAACGTGTGTTGATGGTAGTGACCACTTAAAATAAGACAGGAATGGTGAATCAGTGGCACGCGACACAATATTTTGGCCCCGTCACTGATCATAAAATCCTATATGCACTACGAAAAATGGTGAAATAAGTATCAGTTTACGATATAACACAAAATCAAAATTATCTGACGTCATTTCGGAAAAAATTGCACTTTAGTTATGTACTACTAAGGTTCGTCATCAAGAGATTTAATAGTTTGTAAAATAAATAGTTTGCCCATTTGTTGGCTATTTAGTACATACATATGTATATGTAAATTTGCAAATGTGAATAAAATCTAATTACAACTATTTATTGATTATTATTTGTATTGAATGAATCGCAATTAATAGCATAAGTTTTTTTTTAACTTAACTACTTTAGTAAGGACAAAAATCTGTTCTTTTTAGTTAAAGAATTGTCACGTAACTAGTATTTGAGCGTTGGATAATGAAAAGCGTAAAGCCACGTCCGCAGCAACATGTGGGAATGTTCGACACGTACTGGAAAAATGTTTCTTCAACTTCTTCGTATGATTACGAGGGGTCTTAAGGTTGTCACTCATCTAACGAAATACCACGCGTCGAAAATTGCTATGTGTGTCGCCTTTTGTGAGTAGAATGCATTCTTCTAAGTAAATAGGCTTCGTCATCCAAGATTACATCGTACTTATCATCAGGTGAATATAGACATAGTGATAGTATAAACATAGTGATAATAGCTTGCTCTGTTCCATAACAGAATATGAAAGTATTTTATTAAATGTATAACCTGAAGGTACTGTCCCAACTCAATCATCCCACTTCCACGTATATAGAAAATGGAACCCAACAAATCTTTTTCTTTTATTTTATTTTTTGCAATCCATGCTACAAATTACAAAAAATTGGTTTTAAAAACATAATAAACAGTTTCACTGTCATAAACGTGGACCCTGTAGGGCACAGCAAGTTCCGTTTTGAAATCAGATATTAATTTTTTAATTTCCCCGATAAGTGATGAAAAAGTATTTGGTTGTATCCAACAAGAATTCTCAGCCGCGCGAGTCGAGTTGTTAGGTAAGTGAAGACCTTTACCGAAGCTAGTATGGTGCTCTTCAAAGCTAGTTTCATATTTCGCGGTGATGTGAGGGTATTCGAGTATTCAATTGTTAGACCGAATGAGTTGTATTGTTTATCGACCTCAATTGCGTATAAATGGGGTTTCATTCACATTGTACTCACATGGATTCTTCATTGTGAATTTTTCATAAGCTTTTTCTTCGTTAAAACACACCAAGGTCGTTCAATTTTGCTAGTGATCTGTTCATAGTAGATTTATGTAGATTACGTCCGTTTTGAATTCAATCCCAATCTCAGTTACAATCCCATGCTGGCTGAGAACTCAACCGCTAAAAGGCTGGTATTTTTATATAACCGCTGAGTAGCAGAAAATTTTATACAGATTTATACAAACTAAATATAGATTCAATTTTTAAATTTCAGCATCATTTACAACACACAAAAATACAACACAAAAATACAATGCTTTCATTTTCTCATTAAAAAACTATACTCGTAACTGACTACCAGAAATAATTGTTAATTTTTTCACGGAATATTCCTCAGTTTTTTATAGCTCAAATATTCTGCAGAGTTCTAACTGCCAGGAGTGTACCAATAATCTGTAATATAGCTATTGACGGGCTAAAATAGAAATCATATTATCCTACTAATATCATAAATGCAAAAGTTTCTGAGAATCTCCTTCCACCCATGATCCTCTTCTACGCAAAAATTACCTAACAGATCTGAATAAAATTTGGCACAGAGATAGATTATCACACATAACCTACTTTTCATCAACGTACATACGAAGCCGCGGACGAAAACTAGTACTTAACAAAGATTACAAAAAAGACCGGATAGTAATATTAACCATCACCTTCTGTGTCCTAATAATTATTCAAATTCATCCATTTATTTCATACATATTAAATCTAACACCAAAGCCTCGCACTATCTAATACAAGCCATATCCAATGAACCCCATAATTATATACCCTTATACTTTAAAGTAATTTTAAAACATATATTAAGTCTGAAGACCCAAACTGTAATAACACAGTTAGAAACTTCTGGAAGCCGGCCGTTTAATTTACTTCAAGCGATAATATTAAATTAGTCCCAGTCGCCACTTTCAATCCGTTCAATTTTACGTAAGTGTAATCCAGATATAGAGTACCTGTATGGAAATATGTACATATAACACGTTATCAAATACTTTGTAGCCTTTTTTTAAGAAAAGTAATAAGTAAGTGTTTGTTAAGCCACATCAGAGACCTTCGGGTGGCATAAAAGCATCCGACTCACGAGTTGTACTCTGTATTGGAGAAGCGCGGTAGAATATGCTCTGGGCTTCCTCAGTATGAGGCTCTCCTCGGATTTCTACTCGTACTCAAAAATGGCCCATCAATAAGGTGACTTCAATAGCGCTCCATCCACTCCTGTGCGTCTATTATCTTCTTCGTATGTATCTATCGCTTCTTCTTCGTCTTTTTCTATTTTCTCTTGTCAAGTTAGTATATTAAATATTCCAGATCGAATTTGCGCCGTGTTCTCGGCATATAAATTCTCAGGTTCTCAGTCAGGTACGATATTTGCCTGATATAAAAACTGTCTAGGTATGCTAGTCATTTCTTTTATTACATAAAAACAATAATAATAGCGTAAACCACACAGATATATATTTAGGATAATGTCAGTAACGACAGCTAAATTACACTGAGATGTACACCCTCAATGCAAAAAGGTCGCACTTAAATATACGAAAAAATGCTGCACACAAGGGCCCTAATAAAGGGTTTTACAGAAACCCGATCCTTGCCCTTGGGCAAAATAAACATGGTAGCACCGCACCTGTTGGTCAATTATAGCGATCCTCGTCCCAACTTTTTGTGCTACCATCGGTTTTCGATGGGAATTTACTAAAGACGAAATGAGATTTGTGTGAGAGATCTTTGGTGAAATTACTGATACATTAAATAGTGTGGGATTTTTTTTTACCTGTATTTGTTTGCATAATACTGTATTTTTGGAAATTTGAATAATGAATTACGAGTTAGGTTTAAATATAACAGAAGTTCTGATTGGCTTCAACCCACCGATGGCCCACTGATGAGCATGAGGTTTCTCCTAATACTGAGGAGGCCTGGAGCATAGTTCATCATTCTGCTCAAATGCGGATTGGTGGAGGGGTTAGTGACCAACCCAAGTCGGAAGTTTTTATGCCGCTCGTAGGCCTCCGACATAGTTTAACGATTGATATTTTACGACAACAACCAGGAGCGACGGCTTTACGTGCCCTCCTAAGCACGGAAGCGTTCATGAAATTTTTCGAGTACCAGTCACCCATCCTCATACCGACCGTATCCGCTGTCGTGTAACGTTTTCGATCGGTTACAATCGAAACAAGCCGCCAGGCAATGAACGCTTCATTAAGGCATTTACTATATTAAAATCATTAAATGCTATTTAAATTAATAATATTAACAAAAATATTTTCAGTTATTTTACTTAACTACTCTACAAGTGACAAGTGTACTTACTAATACTAGAAAATATAATGTAGTGTCATCGTTTAGACCAGAATTATGACTATTATTGTAGTATTAGGCCAGTGTTCGTGTAGTAATATTTCTACCCAATTGTATACACCACGATCACAGCAGGACGGATGAAATATATAAAATTAAACAAATATTAAGTACCCACTTACATAATATGTAATTTTTGTTTGCTAAATAAATGTTGGTTAATCCCTCAACATTCCCCAAGTAACAGGTACATTTTAACAGAAGACAAAACCAATCTGTCGACAGACAAATGGGACAAACGTTAAACATTTAAAATCAAACCCAAACCAATGGTAAACACTTACCCAAGGGTCAGAGCAACCGCAAATAATTATTCAAACAATTTTCGCTTTTCCTTTATTAAACGGAACGCCTAATTTGTTCGTTCACGTTAGCTAAAATAACTTGTTTTATAACTACCATAGCATGTTTGTAATAAATATTATATCAGGGTAATTAATAATTTGTTTTTATATTGGTAATGTAATCCACATTTTATATGGCTTCAACTCATTAACAGCCCAATATTAAGCACAAGTAATCTGTAACCTAGGAAGCCTAGAACATACTCTTCAACCTCGCTATTCCCGTGCGGATTCGTTGTTCGTTCTAAGCGAAGTGTCTAAAATTTTATGACGCCGCAAGGCCTCCAAAATGGCCTGACGATTGCCATTTATAACAACTGGTCATGTCTGTACGTACCTTACGATGCACAGATGCAGTCAAGAGTTTTTGCCACTATCAATCATTTACTCTCATGCCGACTTGCGGTAGGATTGACATCGGGCAATGGACACTTAAATAATATAAGAAATATATTATAAGAACGTCATTAAAATGTTCATAAGTGTCGATATTATAAGTAATATTTTGGAATTGAATGAACTGAACTGAGAATAATTCCAAACTTGAACATAAAAAATTTCACATCTTTACAGATTATTTTGACGGTGTAAGTTATAATAAAGTATACAGTAATCTCTGATAGATTGTTAGTTTAACGAATATTTGTATGTAAGTAGAAAAGTACGCTTACAAACTGTGTAATTGTTGTTATTTAATTTTAAGTTACTTCGTATTTTATTAAACCTCTTTTTATTTTGCTATGTATTTTAAGGTATTGATAATTATTGTTATTTTATTTAAAGTTATTCTTTAATTTCGTTCTATTTACCTAAATTATTGGTATTTTTATCTTATTGTGTCTAGCTACTCCGCTTTTGCTAAAGTCAGCTACCAAATAACTCATTTGTTGTGTACCGGCTGGGGGATTTCGAGTAAATTCTCTTCTTCTTCTTTTACCCCGTCATTTGGTCATCATTCTTCCCATGTTTCTTCTGCGTCCTGTCCTGGAGAGATATACTGTGCATTCGTTCAATTATTGGGCCTAATTGTTTAATCGATATACTGTTTCCTTTATTTCTTTAACTTCCCCGCGCAAGCGTGTCAGTCCCTTCCTAGCTCGTAAACGTTTTTAATGACCAGGAACGAAAGCCATTTTAGATCAGGTGACTTACCTGTCCATTCTCCAGCTTATATCATGAAAAAGCTTCAATATCCATTATTATTCTTCTATTACTCTACTACAATATAGCATAAACTGAGTTACAATCGAGTTGTTTACGAGATATTATAGTAATGTTCTTATGACATGTTTTATAAGACTTTTTCTTAACTCGGTACCTGTAAGGTCATTTTTTATTGAGTTACAAGTATTCCATTCAGAAAACAGGACTGATCTTGGTGTCATTTTTCTAATAGTTCTTTTGTATAGCATTCGAATTAATAGCCGCTATATGAATTGTATAAAAAGTTAGTTGTCCTGATTTAACCAATGCGTGTTTCTTAGTCGTAATATTATCTTTATTTTTGTGCTTTATGCTTTTAGTGATCGCTTCAACAGTTACTATAATACAAATAAATATAAATAAACGTAATAAATCTGTAACTGAACGATTTCTATATTTAGAAAATATTTGGGGAAAACTACTAGCATATTTTTTCAGAAGGAATAAAGCCCTATTTATTTGCATTTTTGTCTGTTTATTTGTTTGTCCTTTTGATTTTTTTTATCTAGATCTCAGAAACAGCTGATCCAGTTTGAAGTTACTTTTAAAGATGTATTGTATTTACAATTAAAAAATATATAGCCGTTTCCATAATCCCGAGCAAGCCTTTTTTTACCATAAATTAGTCAGCTCTTGACTACGATTACACCTGATGGTGAATGGCGATGAAGTCTTTGATGGTAAAACGTACTAACTTACTAAGCGAAGCGAGGATAGTTAATAACTCGTACAATATTATATGTCCTTTCGTCCTGATATAAGCATTGTGATGATTCCCAACATGATACACACGATGATGTCTCAACACGCCTGAATCACGCTATCAGAGTTTTTTATATCGTTAGCTCATATTTTAGTTTAGACCATGTACAGTTGGAGCTCGTTCGTTCCCGAGGAAATTATACCTTGCATAATTATATGCTTGGCAAGAGAATTACTCTTGGCTAAAATATTTTTATGTCATAATAAAAGTATTATTTTAAGCTTCTACATCTTTATTATACCAGTGTTTTGGACTGTATATTATGATTGATAATAGTGAAAAAAAAAAATTTATGAACAAGATTATAACTTTATATTTAAGGTGTAAACTAAAGTTTAGCGTCTCGTAAATTTTTTAAAGCCTTCGCAGCCCTAATATTGATCTAGTAGACACTAATATTCCTCTACTGTCTGTAACATAGAAATTTCACACAAAATAGTGTTCGGTGAATTACCAGCAAACTAAGAAAACTTTAAAACATAATTTCATCATCATCTTGTAAGATATTAACATTCACTTGCACATAATCACTACCATATTATGAAACTTTAAACAGACAACAGAAAAGGGATGTTGTATTGACTCAATATTGTTGAACAGTTAATTTTGTATCAAACGGAAGTTTTATAACAATGTTTAGAATAATTATTACATGTTGATGTAAATTTACTAAATATATATATATATATATATATATATTCGAACGGATTATATACCACAGGTAATTTATTACTTTTTTAAGACACCGTGTTAATTTAGGATTGACTAAACAGCACGGGTATAAAAACCTTTGTACAAGCTAGAGGAAGCATTGTGTGTCTTTTGGATGTGGCCAGTATGCCCAAATATACGCTTGAACATTGAAGTTGATGTTTATTTTAAAGTATTAAAAACCTCGGTAATCTCGTACAATCACAACCCATCACGGCCCACTTTTGAACACGGGTCTTCTGTGAATGAGAAAGTGTGGATTGGCAGACTTCACACACCTTTGAGTTTTGCGAACTCCCCGACATGCAGGTTTCCTCACGATGTTTTCCGTCACCGTAATAAAGAGTGATATTTAAACTGTAC
>DWJZ01009434.1:0-10710 GCA_018249125.1 Asbolis capucinus
AATTCTTTGATAAAGCCTAGTCTCGATAGACAATACCTATCTGTCATCGGCTTTATAGATAATACAAACTTAGGACTGTGTACGCTAGTGTGGACCAGAAGGGAAAAAAGCCGGCGGAAAAAACTTCCGGTACTCTTTTACAAACCCATTCTGATATATTGATGACATGCTAAGCTAACATATCAGTTGATCCGCTAGCGTATTGAATGACAAGCTAACCTTTCCCGTACAGACTTCCTAACTCCAAGTGAAATATTGAATTACAATTTGCTTACTGACGTGTTATGTTTAGTAAATAATAGAAAACACCGAATATGATGATTTGACAATCTGAAAAATATAACAAAATAAAACTTAATATTCACGAAAATTAACCTGATGGCATGAATAAATTATGTTAAGTTATTCTATTATACTTAAAAATATACATTTGTTTCTTTGTAGGTTTTTATTCATTCGTTGTTACTTGACGACTAAACCGTCAATACAATGTCAACAAAAATCTGTAAAGTATTGGTTACACTAGGTATATAGGCCTAGCGAATATTGAATATATCAAATACCTGTTGTGGGGCACTAATGGTTCAATCAAACTTACTGCGCATTTATAATGCCCGTTAATATATCAATACAGTGTGTAATTTAGGATTCTTTAAAAGTGGTAATTTAGAATTGACGGTCTGGAGCGTCTGATGCGTGGTACGTCACAAACTAATAATAATTATATTATTAATGTCTAGAATCATTTGTAAAATGCATAGTTACCGTCAAATATGATCGATACGACAGTTCTATGATGCCGTAGCCGCGGATGGTGACGGGTTTCTGGAATATCAGTATTTGTTTTAAATGACTGCGGAGAAACGTTTCTCCATGCCACCGATGGGATGGCGTGACCATGACCCATGCAACTCGGTCGATATATCTTTATAAATTACAATAATGGTGAATAACCTATTAAAAAGTTTTAAAATTATTTAGTGTCCACGACAATGTTAGTTCACAATCATATATCAGTAATTAGTCTTAGTACCTGCATAAGGTACCGAGGAACAGGTATCCGTAACTTCAAACCATGTTTAGCACACTATTGAGTGTTGATCGTCCCTGAGGACTGTCTCCTATTTTTCATCTCAACCCATGACGGCCCACTATTGCGCACGGGTCTCTTCTCTGAATGAGAAGGTTAGGGCCATAGTCCACCACGCAAATTCGAGCTGGAATGTTCTCCACACAAACTTGAGAAGTTTTTATGATAAAAATTCCAGATTGAATTTACACCGAGCATAGAACTTATTCATTCTTCCACTAGATGCAGATGACTCAGGACTGGTCAGTGTGGCAAAAACTGTTGGAGACCTAAAACCTACCAGTGGACTTTGAAAGGCTGATGGATGGATGATAGAGCATAAGCTATCGTTGCTATAGTGGTTGGAAGGTTTTCTTCTAAGTGTCGTAGTGGTCGTTTATATGGTCGATTTTTGTGTCACCGCTCCTCTAGCGTTGCATCGCCACGCAGTTCTACTTGTGGCGGAGTGAGAACAGTTGTTGATGATTGAATACGTCACAGATTTAATTAGATCTGCCCACCGCGTTGAAAAGCGGCCACGTGATCTTTTGGCCAACTGTGCCCTACACCACCAGTCGTTCCATCGAATCCTCGTTGCGAGTTATGTGCCCGAAGAACTTGAGGATTCGTTATTGCACAGTTGACGACAATCTCTCTTTGATGTTGAGTTCAGTCAGGAAAGAAAAGTTGGTTCTGTGTGTGGTCCATAGGATTCTAAGCATGCGTCTCCAACACCACATTTCCAGGGCGTCAACGCCTCACCTCCGTATAGAAATATAGGAAAGACCAGGCACTTCATTATTTATTCGAACCTTTGTATTTCTGTTTATTCTGCGGTCTTTCCAGATCTTTGTGAGTTTTTCCACTGAGGATCTAGTCATAACGCAGCGTCTTCGAATTTCATCCTCGCAATTTCCGGTGTTGGTTACAGTGGATCCAAAATAAATATAGTTGTTGACTATCTCTCATTCTGCTATCCAATAGTGGTTGTTGCTAGCACAATCAACAATCATTATTTTGGTCTTGTCGCGATTGATTGCAAATCCAAATTTCAGCGCGCTTTTCTAATCGCTGAAGAAGAATTTCGAGTTCATCTCTTCTTGACGCCAGGAGAGTCTGCGTATCGTAGATTTGAAATTTTTAAACTTCTACGGATATCCCTTTATCTCAATCTTCAAGAAGTATACGCATGATGTGCTCTGTGTAAGTGCTAAACAACAGAGGGGATAGCATACAGCCTTGTCTGACGCCGGCTTATATCTGGAAGTTTTCGGAGTCAATACCGATTAGAAGGTTTTATGACGCTCAAATGCCTCCAACACGGCCTAAAAATTACTTCATTACATCCGGAACCGACGGTTTTACGTGCTTTCAAAGTACATAAGCGACCAAGAAATTTTTGCCATTACCATTGCGCGCGCAAGTGCTATCGACGGTCGTATGTATACCTGCGCTTGCGTCATCGCCATGAGCAGCAGCTTGCGAACCCTGGTGCCGGCAGCACGACCACAGTTCTGCCAGCCCGAGCTGTACATTGCAGTCGCCAGGTTGGACGCCTGTCGACAATTAATGCTTTTTAAATAACTGAATATGTATCAAGCTACTTTTAAAGGGGGTATTGGACATTAGCAACTTCGAGGGAGTCAGTATGAAGGCCAAGAAGAGAAAGTTCTACAAACTGAAAAATTTGCAAGCGCGAGGAATACAGGGTCGATTATGATATCAACAGTGAGCTAGTTATTTTTCTGGATTTATGGGATAAAGGCAGTGGCGTAGCAAGGGGGAGCGGTAGGGGCGGTCCGCACCAGGTGTCACCTTTATTGGGGTTACATCCACCCTGTTCCTCAATAATGAGCAATGTGCAAACATTAAAAAGAAATTGAATTGAAAAAAAATTTATAGGAAAAGAAAAAAAAAAATGTTGCTTTTTATTTGAATGGGGTGACACTACCATCTTCCGCGCCGGGTGACGCTCAAGGTCACGCGTTACTATTTAAATCAGCTGCAATCAGCATAAGAATGTCCCCTTATTGTTTTACGCTGTCGATATGTACTTTTTCCACAACTATAGTCTGTAGATACAAATCCTGATTTCAGGGAACGTACTCCCACGTTGTCCGCTAACTATTTCCCTGATGTAAGTGGCACGATGTACAGCATTTTCAGCACCCAAAGTATTTACAGTTAAAGAATTCCGCACCATAAGAAGGTAATATCTTGTTCAGTTAGCGATACTTGCTTCAACGGCGACGTCTCCAGCATTCCACATGAACACGCCGGTGGTGACGAGAAGCGCTGAGGCGGTCGTCACTATCGCCACTGCGTTCAGGATAGTTCGTTCAGAGTTCTGGTACAAATAACATCACTGTTTGAAGACGGAGACCAGTAAGGGCGTAAGTCTAGCGTAACTCATAAGAATTACAACCCTATTGATTCCGCATAAGGGCGTAATTCGTAAGAGTTACTTTAAGGATTTAAGATAAACTCTTTACAAGAGTTACGCCCTTACTGTTTTCGGTCGTCGAATAGCATTAATATTAACGTGGCCCATTCACGAGCTTTAAGGTGGATGATGAGAAATGCCTGATGAGTATTTTATATTAAATTTAAACTTGAATGTCTCTATGACTATACAGTCCATATAACTGAACAACTTCACAGGTGAGCTCGTGCTCACCTCTCGTTAAATATCTGTGAAAGTGATGAGAAATATTAATTACTTCATAACAACACACTACAACAGTTATATGTAGAAACAATAACTTAAAGTTCACATAAACAATAAACATTATAGTCGGCAAAAACATAAAACTTTTATTGGTGAAATTGACGACGCTAGTTCAGTTGCTACACGCGATTGGTTTGTCAGGTGATGTTCGTCGTCTATTGGGTACGTGTCTGTCTCAAAATGCTGCACTTTGGCCCAAAATACACATTACCCTTTGTGCATCTGTGCTTATGTTTCGTGGTGCTTCTATACCCACAGAATAAATTACCCATAATTATAAATTATTCTAAAATAATCTCTGTTATCCACGATGACATTGAGCTTGTACACAGAGCATATTTAACATAAGTATGTATAACGCGGATGAATTCAAACGTAGTTCCTTAACTCACCACCATCTGTAGCATGAGAACCGCCAAGCCCGTCAGGTTGATTATCACCTGTCCGCTGTACACCAGGTTGAACACAATCTGACACTGCCGACAGCACCTTTAAAGAAACAAGCCCGATGAAGCATGGATCTCTCCTTATGCGGACGAAACATAATGTTACATGCTGCTTTAATAGTGTTTTGTGGGTATTATGGGGATTTGTGGGTTCCTGGCCACCCAAGTATAGAAAGTATAGAAACTTTGTATGCCACCTAAAAGCCTTCAACGTGGCAGGCTCTATATGGCTCTCGAAGTAAGGAAGCACTCTACATCAATTTAACAAAAGCGTTCACCCATCTTACGGTCCTCACTCCCACATTTGATAAACTCGCTCCATCACATTCACACACGTCGGTCCGGATAACCAAAAAATATCGGAGAGTTATTAATCTTGTAATTCGTCACCTACATACTCGTTCAAGTTAAATTTTACAAACTATTTTATTACCACAAAGTATCTGAGTGTAATTTTATTCCGACTTTAAAAGCTTTTTCATATTTTTCTTCTTTTTGAATTTGGGTCAAACCCTCATCTCCAAAAATTGCGTCCAGTCCGTAGAAGTAGGTCTGTAAATTCTTGAACTGATGGCTCAGGCATATGGTGGTAGCTATTGCCATGATGTACGCAGTGGACGACCGGGATATGAGGAACCACCAAATTACGTAATAAACGATTCTCATGGAAGTTGCTATTTTACTTTTATCTTCGACGTCGGGCCATACGGTGATGACAGTTGTAAAAGTTTTGTCTAGAAACAAAGAAGTTAAGTATTTCTCCGTTTTAACGATTTAACAAACAATTTTCACATACGCTTCTGGTTTTATTATGAGGGATAATCCAACTACAACTAACTGACAACTATAAATACAAAGACACACCGGGCTCGAAGGACCAAAATATATCAAAGCAATATTATTTTATCTTGAATATCTACAATAATTGCTCCAATTATAATAAAAAGCCTAAACAACTATAGTATCATAATACCTAACGTTATGACTTGTATTAAGCTGTCAACCCCATATAGAAGCAAGGATACAGTACAAAGCGAGAGATACGCCGTTACGTAAAATAAAGCTTGTCTTATCATCGTTCGTTCCACCTTCGGGTCGTTGTAAACGTTTTTCAGCTGCACCGTTAAACAAAACAGCAATTCTTTTAACGTTCGCTTGTAATAATGAACGCTTAGAAAGAACCCGTACAGTATTGGATGGGTCAGTGCTAGAACAACCCAGTCGCATAACTGCTTCAAGTTTAATTCGTCTCGTTTGAAAAAGCCCCCGATTTCTAATACCATCAACACACACACGCAGAACGTTATGAACTTAAAAAACAGTTTATAATACGGTTTGTTGGTTATTCTCGGTATTCGTAAATCGTCGCTCCATATGTTCAAAAGACCAGCGAAACATGTGAAGTTATTTATTTTGTGGAATAGTTCCTGACTTTTATTAGCTGGCTGGATAGGTACGGTTTGGGAATTCATCCTGAATTCGTTTCAGTTGGACCCGAAGTTATTATATTTATACGTTCTAAGATTACGTATAAATCGTAAATAATTTAAAATTACTTATCTACAGGGCTGAACATAGGAAGGTATTGAATTTTAATAAGTCGAGTTAACAACTTCTGTCTCAGAAGGAGCCGATTGTACTTCGTATTTTAATTTTTTGCTACTATACCGACGACAGAAAACAGTAACGAAAATAGGGAGTAACTGTTACGCCCTTAATGTATTGTTTTTCGTCGTCGATTTGTACATACCCGAAATTTTTAACACTTTCGTATTTAAGGGATCTATTATACAATAATCTCACTGATACAAGTTGTCTTCAACCGATGAATGGGCCACAAGAGGACGGGTCTCTGATCGTACTGAGGAGGGGTAGAACATACTTCACCACTTTGCCCTAATGAGGTTTGGTGTAAGTAGGTGCTGTTACAATTAGCCTCTCGTCTGTAGAACCTGGTTTAAGTAATTAGCCCCAATCTGTGGATCCGAGGAGACGACTTGCACTAATTATGATATGTTAATTAGGTTCTTCTGAACACTAATTAAAATTTGAATACAACTCCGATAGGTTGTTTGTTTAAATTAATATAATTTTGTATTTATTTACACTAAATTTAACCGACAATTGCAATAGAACTGTAGTGTTGCAATTTAATTTCTCCGTTAAATATATTTTAGTAGTTTTTGGTTCTGTACTTGTTAGTGACTATGCCTTTCATTAACGATCCCTGATTCTTTTATCGTTTGTTCTCAGTAATGTACTTTTTGAAACGGTGGTAAATATAAAAAAAATTATATTCATAAGTGTATTTATTATATACGTGAAGGATGCGCTCCAAGACAAATGTATGTACATATTTTCTGTTATTGTTCACGCCAAACGTTAACCCAAGTAGTATGGGAATGACGTCTATTACGGAAAAAAATTGCGAATATTTTTCACTTAATATCGTTCCCACATGTTTAGAACTAACGTTTGACGTGAACAATAACAGAAAAGGCATTGTCTCACGACCCAGGCAGGACACAGATGAATGTTTGTTCTCCGGTGTTTTTTTACCTAGAATAAGTGAATGCTTAACACAGATCCCACCTGACGATAAATGGCGACGATGTCGAAGATGTTGGGCGCACCAACTTAGTAAATGCCTATTCACTCCTCCCTTGAAGGCTAATACATCATACGTGGGGATGTTATGTGGGACGTGTATTACTGTTCACGTAAAGCATGGTAGAGCATAATATTTTATATTTTGATCATGATTACTCAGCCCTACCCTGACACCATCCATTTTATTACCTAATTGAACAAATTCAACTCTAACATTATAAATTTCTACATGCTTATTAAAACAGGTTAATCGAAGGAATTGAGGTGTAATTATGTCTTGACTCTACCCTTTCATTGTCAATTTCTGTATAGTAATTGCGCTAATTTCTACGACCACGTTAATTAGGCATAACTAGCCTCATTATTAAATTTAAAATGTATACTTACCCAAAATAATAATGGGAATTATGTGTCGCATTTGTATACTTAAAGTTTATAACGGTATACATGTATTTTTACGGGTATACACCCTACACCACACACATGTTTCTATAAAGTGGAATTGAAGTTAAAGTCTGTTACGTTCTTCCCGGCACGCAAGGCGTTAGTAACACCTCAGTCTGGTGTTATTGACGTCCACGGGCGGCGGTGATCACTTACCGTCAGGTGACCCCAGGGAGACAAACAAGATACCGCTTCAGGACGGGTGACAGAGGAAGAATGGGAAGGAGGATGATTAAAAGACGGAGAGTAAAAGAGAAGAAAGTGGCTCTCAAGCCTCCAAATCTCAATCAAGAGGGCGGTAGCCCGACTGGCTTCACTAGATTTCTTTTAATCTGAAATTTTGAGTTTGTGACCTTACCCGGAGGCATGTTTTACTAGAAGTTTATTGTTTTCTATTTTTTACGGATAACTACACTCATTATCCACAATATTCATTAAAAATCTGTTACAAAAAAGCAAATTATAGCTAAAAACATCAGTAACAGGAAAAACCTTAAATTTCGGACAAAACCAAGAACATCTCGGAAACTACAAAAAATCGTTGAACATATGTACGTGGAAGTGAAATCGATAGAGCTCATCGTCTTCTATCTACATACTCTCGCTGGTATACTTCTCATGGGACACCCTGCATGTTATGATTATTACTTCTATCAATCAAAGCTAAATTTGCGGGAGTTTCTATTCTCTTGACAAAGTCCGGTAGGGTGAGTGCAGTGAGAGGATTAATATAACCTCTCTAAAAGTGCAATGTGAACTTAGTTTGTACAAGTAGCCGTGTTGTTGTTAGGTTAGGAGGTTAGGTTCGAATTTTGTACCAGAAAATTTTGTAGTATTAGGTTCGAATTTGGTACTCGCAATACTTGCAGTGCCAGATTCGAGTTATTGCCAGGAATACTTGTAGTATTAGGTTAGACTTTTCGACCAGGAATCTTTTAGTAGTAGGTTCGAATTTGGTACTCGAAATACTTGTAACACTAGGTTCAACTTTTGTGCCAAGAATACTTGTAGTATTAGGTTAGCGTTTCGAGTCAGGAAACTTTAAGTATTAGGTTCTAATTTTGTACCAAGAATACTTGTAGTATTAGGTAAGACTTTTGAGCCAGAAAAATTCATAATATTAGATTCGAATCTTGTACCAGAAAATTTTGTAGTATTAGGTTCGAATTTGGTACTCGAAATACTTGTAGTACTATGTTCGATTTATGTGCCAGGAATACTTGTATTATTAGGTTAGACTTTTCGACCAGGAATCTTTTAGTATTAGGTTCGAATTTTGTACCAAGTATACTTGTAGTAGTAGGTAAGACTTTTATCCCAGAAAACTTTTTAGTATTAAGTTCGAATTTTGTACCAGAAGATTTTGTAGTATTAGGTTCGAATTTGGTACTCGCAATACTTGTAGTACCAGGTTCGAGTTATGTGCCAGAAATACTTGTAGTATTAGGTTCAAAATTTCTACCAAGAATACTTGTAGTATTAGGTAAGACTTTTGAGGCAGAAAATTTTTTAGTATTAGGTTCGAATTTTGTACCAAAAATACTTGAAGTATTAGGTTCGAATTTGGTACCATAAATACTTGTAGTACTAGGTTCAACTTTGTGCCAGGAATACTTGTAGTATTAGGTGACAATTTCGTGCCAGAAATACTTGTAGTATTAGGTGACAATTTCGTACCAGGAATACTTGTAGTATTAGGTTAGACTTTTCGAGTCAGGAAACTTTAAGTATTAGGTTCGAATTTTGTACCAGTAATACTTGTAGTATTAGGTTCAAATTTTCTACCAATAAAACTTGTAATGTTAGGTTTGAGTTTGCTACTCGAAGTACATAGTTTTAGTAAACGTTCGACTTTTGTACCAGAAATACTTATAGTATTAGGTTCGAATTTTGTACCAAGAATACTTGTAGTATTAGGTAAGACTTTTGAGTCAGAAAAAATTATAGTATTAGATTCGAATTTTGTACCAGAAAATTTTGTAGTATTAGATTCGAATTTGGTACTAGAAATACTTGTAGTACTAGGTTCGAGTTATGTGCCAGGAATACTTGTATTATTAGGTTAGGCTTTTCGACTAGGAATCTTTTAGTATTAGGTTTGAATTTTGTACCTGAAATACTTGTAGTATTAGGTTCAAATTTTCTACCAAAAATACTAGTAATATTAGGTTTGAGTTTGCTACTCGAAATACTTTTTGTAAAGGTTCGACTTTTGTACCAGAAATACTTATAGTATTAGGTTCGAATTTGGTACCAAGAACACTTGTAGTATTAGGTAAGACTTTTGTGCCCAAAAATTTTTTAGTATTAGGTTCGAATTTTATACCAGAAAATTTTGTAGTTTTAGGTTCGAATTTGGTACACGCAATACTTGTAGTACAAGGTTCGAGATATGTGCCAGGAATACTTGAAATATTAGGTTAGATTTTTCGACCAGGAATATTTTAGTATTAGGTTCGAATTTAGTTCCAGAAATACTTGTAGTATTAGGTTTGAATTTAGTTCCAAGAGTACTTGTAGTAGTAGGTAAGACTTTTGAACCAGAATTTTTTTTAGTATTAGGTTCAAATTTTATACCAGAAAATTTTGTAGTATTAGGTTCGAATTTGGTACTCGAAATACTTGTAGTACTAGGTGCGACTTATGTGTCAGGAATACTTGTGGTATTAGGTTAGACTTTTCGACCAGGAATCTTTTAGTATTAGTATCGAATTTTGTACCAGAAGTACTTGTAGTATTAGGTTCAAATTTTCTACCGAAAATACTTGTAATATTAGGTTGAGTTTGCTACTCAAAATACATTTTGTAAAGATTCGACTATTGTACCAGAAATACTTATTGTATTAGGTTCTAATTTTGTACCAAGAATAACTGTAGTATTAGGAAAGACTTTTGTGCCAGAAAACTTTTTAGTATTAGGTTCGAGTTATATGCCAGGAATACTTGTAGTATTAGGTTAGACTTTTCGACCAGGAATCTTTTAGTAGTAGGTTCGAATTCGGTACTCGAAATACTTGTACTAGGTTCGACTTTTGTACCAGAAATACTTAAAGTATTAGGGTCAAATTTTGTACCAAGTATACTTGTAATATTAGGTAAGACCTTTCAGCCAGAAAAGTTTTTAGTATTAGGTTCGACTTTTGTACCAAAAATACTTGAAGTAGTAGGTTCGAATTTGGTACTCGAAATACTTGTACTAGGTTCGACTTTTGTACCAGAAATACTTAAAATATTAGGGTCAAATTTTGTACCAAGTATACTTGTAATATTAGGTAAGACGTTTGAGCCAGAAAAGTTTTTAGTATTAGGTTCGACTTTTGTACCAAAAATACTTGAAGTAGTAGGTTCGAATTCGGTACTCGAAATACTTGTACTAGGTTCGACTTTTGTACCAGAAATACTTAAAGTATTAG
>DWJZ01009435.1:0-10710 GCA_018249125.1 Asbolis capucinus
CAGTTGTTTGTGAAATTGATTCTCATGTATTTTTACGTTCTTAATATGAACAATAGTATTCGATATTTTATTCGATAAGTATTCGATAGGTTATAATTTTACGAACTTTAAACCAAATAAATTCGTAAAATTATTCATTATCATGAATGAAATTGTATTTTTATTCTTTGTGTTGTATTATGTCACGAATAATATGATGTTTTGTTCATATTCCTGAAAAAAAAACTCATTCCATTTTTCCTAATTCTTTGTTCATTTCGTTTATATTACCTTGTTCAGACACACTTCAGAGCTAATCTGTTTATTTCCTGTTTGTAAGTCGTTGAGTATTATGGTTTATTTCATAATTTGATGTATTAACAATATAACGTTTTGGGTAATATTTTTATTAATTCGAAATCACAATTTGATGTAGGTCAAAATTCTCGGCACTGTGGGGATATTATTGTCCTACAGTAAAATTCAGATTAAATATAATGCAATATGTAACTTTCTCCATATTTAAAATAATATTGAATTAATTAATTAAAGTAAGTGAAATTATGTTTTTCACTTATTGTGATTTCTTTTACCATGACAAGAGCGGAATCGAACTCTCAAATTCAAATTTCACAATTTCGAAACTCGTTATAAAACCACTGAATGCCTAAGCGTTAGTTATCAAATTTTATTACCCGTATTGAGTCAGTTTAAACAAAGGTTTCCACTCTGCCCTAAGCGTCAATAAACCCAGAAACACCTTCGGTTGCACAAACCCGTCTCATAGCTAAACCGCAACGATAAAACCGTTTTATACACGCAAACGTACTAAACCATTACCAAATTACTACAAATAAAACACACACGGGTATTTTGGTCACGATAGCGAACGATCCTAAACTCGCATCCAACAGCTTAAAATGTGTCTGAACAAAGAGTAGTTAAAACGTCGCGGATATCGCACGCGAAACGTATAGTAGGGCTACAGTGGCAAGCTCGTAACCGAGTGAACGCACTCCGTTTAACAACCCCGTGGACGCGAGCCCTCCATCCTTACGTCACCTCACCCCATATTCAAAAAGCCACCCCATTGGCCAGTATACTTTGCCGCGCTTTCTTACTACTACAACTCAAAACCACCACCGATATCTCCGTCCCCTTCGTAAAGGGATCTCAGCCCCGCAGCAGACCGAGAAAAAGAACATCTGTCGACCTCTGCTGTGACAATGATGTAACCAATTCAAAACGAGACAATAGATTTGCTAATCCGTAAGAGGGAATGAGATATGAGATACGGTGTCACCGTTGATTGTAGTGGTAGAGTGCGAAGGGAACGTGCTACCGTGCGTTCAACTATTTATAATCAAATAGGCTACGCTTGTGTGAACGTGTGCTCACTTTATGCACCGCACCAACACATGGACGGGAAGCGTCGAGCGAGGCAATGATGTGCACGAAGTATTATCCCTTATTACACGATCCGCTTCCGCGCCGGCCGCACGTACAATAGTCGTCAGCCGACCTCTTTTGTCGAGCGCAGTGCGAAGTGTCAGTTTGTTTACATCGAGAAGCCGGAACGATGCATAGTGCGTTAGTTAGCGCGATTGTGTCATCGACCGCCGCCGGTTATCGCTGAATTGCGAGTGAATCACGGACAATGGTCACGCCGGAGTTTTCGACCGAACTTTGTGTGAATTCGTGAACTTCTGAGATCTTAGATTCAGTGATTTCGTTAGCGCCAAATTGAACTGTGAAGAAATTCTACGTCCCTACTCTTAGTGTGCCATTTTTAAGTGTCAAAGTGAACTCTGTTGGAGCTGAACTTAGAAATAGGCTTTTGTATTTTTTCGGACGCGTATATTCAGTCGACAGATTTTTTCAAGTGCTACGACTAATTTATAACCAACGAATAAATTTAACACAGCAATAATTGTGAACTTTGAAACTGATAAACTTTGGAAAGTTCGGTATAATTTTTTTCCATCGAAGTCGTTAAAGAAAACAAGAAACGAAGGGCGAGGAAACTTAAACGCGCACAGCATTTATGCATACAAAACAAACCGCAATCTGTCCACGCTTCTTCCGTAGAAAAAGGCGTTTTGAAAGACAAAGATGGCTATAGCGTTCAACTTGCCGAGCGAGAGAGAAGCGGCCGAGGAGAACTTTTCACGTTTGAACCGGCTCCTAGCCGAGCTGTACGAGGTTCTATGCCACATCTTGGTATCACGGCAACCTGGCCAAGAAGTGCAGGAAAATCGGCGAGGTGAGTGCCCTCGAGAGCCTAACATACCACCTTACCAGTTAAGATGCAATTCGACCTACATCGTGAATTTGGTGATGGTTGTCGCGATAATAAAAGTGTCCCTCGCATCGTCTCTCTTCAATACCATCAGATAAAAAGAAGATCGTTCTAGATAAGTATTGTTAACGGTGATACTGCAAAGCAGATCTGGACTGTTGTTACGTATTTTTAAGTCCATTCCGTCATTGTATCTTTTTGTGAGATGTTGTGTCAAACTGCACTTAAATTGTTAATGGTGGTTTAAGCAAATTTAAAATTAAATTATTTGCAAAGTTTCAGCGGATAATTTAATTTTAAATTAGCCTTGCAATTCTAACACATTCATTCGCTTTTCTATGATTAATGCTTTGCTATTCTAAATTTGAGTGAAGTTCGACAAAACGCCTCGATTACATGTTTTCGTATTATTTTCAACAAATTTTTATGCATTTAGTTAAAAGATCCTATTTTTTTTCTATTTAATTTGATTATTGATACAAAATATATTTTGATACCTACTAATCTCAATACTTTAAATTTGATTACTGTTGAATTTCTTACGCTATGTGCTGTTAGTAATCTGATCAGTACTCTCAATATCAAGTTAAAATTTAATGTTATTCTGCTACAATTTAGGTAAAATAATATGAATTTTGTAATTCACCATTTAAATGCTGTTAAGTTTAATTTTTTGAATTCCATTTGATCTCTTATTTTGTTTTATCAATTTTAAGTAGTTTAATTATGTTTAGTTAGTTTAATTTATTTCGATTTTAATTTGTGGTCATTTTGTATCGATTAGTATTTTCCTATAACAGAACATTCATATGGATCTCAAATTTTGTTTAGTTCCAAATAATTACTATAGTCATATTAAGCTAAGTGCTTCAATTTTATTTTCGATTTGAATAGACGCCAAATATTAGTTAAATGTATTCTATCGAAATCGTAATGGAATTTAACCATGCACATGGTGTCTCGTTTTATCATTCAGATTGTGACAAAATTATAAGTTTAGCTTAACTGTGTAAATAAAAAATATGTTTCTATTATATGATAGGTTTTTCATCATGTAATATTTTATTTTATCAAACTGTAAAAACAAATTAAAATTAATTCCTAATTTGTATAAACAAATATGTTTGTGCGACAGTATCTAGATTTATAATTTGTATAATTGATTCAATGATTGTAAATATTGCATTTACATTGTGATTTGTGTAAGCATTTTAAATATTCTAATAATCATAATTATTATTTGAATACAACTACAGTTAAATAAATATAGTTAAGCGCCTCATGTAATCATCTATACGACTAGTATGAACTGGATTGTGTTTATAATATGTGTCCGACATTTTTGTGGGATATTATGAAATAAAATTATTATTTTGTAAAATTTGCCAAATTTTCTTTTCTTCGCCAAAAGTAGCCCCAGACATCTGAATCAAAGTTTTCGAACAATAATTTTCTTTACCTATTTCTATATAAATTCATAAATATTTGCGTTAGAATATGAAAAAATACACATTTTCGAAATAAAAAATTTAAAGGTGCTGCCAAAAATGTAATATTTTATCTAAATGAAAAACTAGAGTGTATATTCAAAAGAATATATATTCCGTAACAAGATTGAAACCCGAAAATACATAATTAAAAGATATCATACAAAGTGGAAAAGAAAGTAATAGTATGGTGACTATATATCTTGAACACAAAAGGTTATAAGTAAATATTTAGACAAAAAGTGCATATTACAGACGAAAACGCATGCATGAGTCGTAAACAGTGTCAAGCCGTCGGCTCGTCAATCAAGACAAAAATAACTCAAGTTTATACCCAGTAATGACACGAGAACAAAACAAGAATTAACTGCAAAATCAACTATCACAAGATGGTAAAAACGAAACCTTAGTAAGGCAGAAAAAGTAATGAAATATATTTCATAAAAATGCCGAGTATAATATAACACATATATTTTTTCTTACATTCATTTACCGAAAAGTAAAAATATAATTTTAAATATTACAAGGAGATAAAAATACATTTACAAATTGTCTGTAATAAATACAGTTACATATTAATTTATTTTAAAATGAAGGAAGTTATACTCTTAAATTTACAAATACTTAGTTCAAATGAGGCTAGCGACATTTCTAATAAAAAAATATACAAAACAGCTACCAAAACATTGATAAACCATTTGCTATGGGATCATAAAGAACTATACGTAACATAACCACACCGCTAACTCATAAACAGTGTCAAGCTACGCTCGTCAATCAAGCCCAAAATAACTCGTGTTTACTTCGACCGTCCAGCCTGTAGACCTGTTGTAACATGCTCGCTTGAACAATGAAGGGAAAAGTGATAATCAAAGGATTATAACAAACATTCTCAATATCGAGTATATACCAAAATTACTGGTATACGAAGAGAAATTAAGAGAATTTGGCGTAGATAAAATTAAATAATTTATTCCTATAATGTAGTGAGGAAGGGGTAAAGGCAATTGTAATTAATTTTAACTTAAAATAACTTGTGTTTACTTCGACCGTCCATCCTGCAGACCTGTTGTGACATGCTCGCTTGGACAATGAAGGGTAAAGTGATAATCAAAGGATAATCACAACATCCAAAGATAAACAGTTTTAATATAGTGTACATACATTTCAGGTATATAAAGATAATTTAACAGAATTTGTCGTAAGTATATTTAAAACGAAATTCTTTATTGCCGAATAGAGTAGAAGTGGTACAATTAATATAAATTATTCCAGTAAATTCCAACAAATTAATGATGTAAACAAATAAGTCACCGCAGTATCAATGAAAACAGTAAAAATCTAAGTAGTAGTCAAGTTAAAATTTTAAAAGAGGTAGAAAAATATTGTTTGTAAGACAAGGTAGATTAATGACTAAGATTTAGAATAAATAGTAACACTAACAGAATATAGAACAGTTTTTAATTTACTATCACATTTTATGATAGACCGAGAAATTGTAAAACAACATCATGGGCAATAGAGACAGGCAGGTTAACGTACAGAATCAATAAGTATAGGCCTAAGAGAGAGACAAACTACGTGAACTAGTTCAAACTTGAAACAAGACACTTAAACTTGCTCTGAATCGTGGCAGCAGTCACGAATCAAAGCCTTGCAAGTTATGAGGTAGAAGCGGATAGAAAAATATCTGTACCCATTTTATTCTATAATCATAGCAAATCGTTATAAATAATTTATTTTGTCTTAGGAACCGATGGCTCAAATAAAGTAAGTCTAAAGGTCAACCATAACAAGACCCTACGTAAAAATTAAACAAAAAAATTATAAAAGAAATTAGTAGAAAAATCCACAATAATGCATAAATCTTACTTCCTCGTAAATGTAAAGATAAAATACGCTAAATAATTTGCCAGTACTACTTTATAAGCTACTACTGATAGATATATCATTTTCAGAGTCTAGAAAATACATACCAAAAACTTAATTTCAAATGAGTCAAGTTAAAATTTGTTCCAATCTTACACGTTGAAGTCATATTAAATCAACTTAAATAACATTATTTTGCACGTATAAAAATGGTGCTGAAGAAAATTTCTGATATTCTTCCATGTCAGCATTTAAAAGACGTACATCTAACGCAAAATGGAAATTAATTGTAGTGCAAATTATTGCACACGTTATACCGCTCGGATTCCGATACTTATGCCACTACTTAGCATTGGCAATGGACTCGAAACCATACAGCATTCGAAAGGAAAACCGATCGTTATCAAACGTATCGCGGGCGAAGAAATCGAAAACTATTGTCGAGTATAATCTGTGGTCAAATAGAATTTGTTTACACACTATGTTGAAATCTTCGCTTCGCTTCGGAGTAATTAATAACCAGAAAAGAGTTATTGTGACATCACTGTTATAGTTAGGCATATGGTATCGTGAACTCATTTGTAGATATTGATGTCCTCTATAAAACTGCAGTACATCACTTTGCTCTATTGTCAATAATTTCCGTAGTGTACGCAATATAAGGATTTTTTGCTTTTTTTCACACCTATCGAAGTTTTCATAAAGCTCCTAACGTTTTTGAAAATATTATTAAATATTTCCTGTGTCCATCAGGAATAACATAGTATTTTAACGGCATTTTTTCCAATCAGCCCAGTACTTTCAGAACCTATTCGCCTCAAACAAATAATCAAATCTTTTCCCTTTATATTATTGACAAGCTAAGAACCAAAATGTTATGAACACTTCCGTGCCTCGGAAGACACGTAGTGTTGGTACTGGTAAGTGTAGTAAGAGAATGAGTAACAGCCACACCGAAAAAATGTACATTTAATAACAATAATATTCAATATATATTTAATAACAATATTATTCAAACTTCGTTTTCATCTACGTACTAATATCAATATAAATTCAGTAGTAACAAGTTCTTTGTTATTCTTATAAGACTGTGCATAATTTTTCAAATGGTCTTATGGTGACATCTTTCAATTTCGAAGTCAGTTTTAGATGTTGTGTTAAACAAATTGTAAAAATCTTATTAGATAAATGTTGTTGTTACTAAATGAAATATTCTTATTAAACGACAAATATTTCTATAGGTGTGGTTCTATAATAATCTCTTCGATATAGACATTCCTCCAGTAAGAACGCCTAGCTTTGCGGCTATATTATGCGTACCACGAAGGACTGGAATAAGCTACCCGCGTCAGTGTTCCCGTTCGATTACAATGTAAATGTCTTCAAATCAAGAGTGAATAGGCTTTTGCTAAATTAGCGCGCTTTACCACCTATACCACATCGTTGCTTACCATCAGGTGGAGCAGTGGTCAAGGACTTATTTATTGAATATATAAAACAAATCTAACATTTTTGCTTTTAAGATTTCTCATTCATTATCTTTGATTATAATAAAAAAAGATTTAATTAATAAATCAGTACTTATTTAATATCTCATCTGTAAATAAGGCAGCATGACCAAACTTCGATGACTTTTATATAATTATATTAAATAACCATTTGATTATCCTAATTATAATTTAATATCAAAAATCAATTTACTGTTCAAAACCAAAAGGCACGGTTTTATCGTGAAAAAACGTCATGAGCGCCTCCGTGCTTCGCAGGTCATGTAAAGCCGTTGATCCCGGTTTTTATCACTACAGCAATCGTTAAGCCTTGTCGGAGGCCTTCGGGTCACATAATAACTTCCGACACTTAGGTTGACTACTAACCCCTCCACCAATCCACATCGGAGCAGGCCTCTAGGCCTCCTCAGGAGGCCAACATTGAGATGAAGCCAAATCCGTTATCCTGTGTGGTCCTTCTCACTGATAATATTCTACTAGGAAGCAATTACTTTTTATAACTGCAACATTTGTCACAGTATTAACAGCCTTATTGTTTTTGAAATAAGAAAGTTCAGGTATTGTTAGACCTTTTTTTATTTTGAAAGTAAGTCACGCTTTAAAGTACTAAGTTCGATTACAATCGACGTGAAAAGGGACGCTTGAGCGATTTTCATAATAGTTTTTGTGAACGAGTCCATTTTCAAAATGTTTTCGTTTGTCATCGTTATGCGATCATTTGTAATCGCTTTGAGGACTTTAAATTGTTTTATTATTTTTATGAACTGATATTTTTTGTTTTTCTTATTAATTCATACCAAAATTGTATCCTGAAATCGCAGGAGGACGAATATATACAATATATTTTAAATCGATATTTTTTTAATCTCAGTTAATACATATGACTAAGTATTGCAAGAGTTAATATAAAATATCCAAATCTATTTGTTTAAAACAATAAATTAATAGATTCATTAATCATTCAACAAATTCATTACTTCAGCAAAGAAGCGATGTGAATTTTAGAGAGTTCATATTATGACAATTTTCTGATATTAAAATCAGAAAAACCAAAATAAAAAGATAATTTCAAACCAAAACAGATTTTGTCACAGCAGGACAAAGATACATAGAGATTAATAATGATACAAAAAAAATAAAATGTGGTTGCATAATATCATACAATAATCAATATACGTTAATTAGAATATTTAAAAACTTCCACTTACAAACTAACTTAAAAACAAGCTTTAATTATAGAACCCCAATACAAAGAAATACACAAAATTTCATAACTATATTGTTTGTTGAAGAGTTCCCCTGACTGGAGCCAATCATGAAAATAATGTCAGTTCATGCTTATCATAAAAATGCATTGTCACCGGAACTAAATCATTATGCAAAATTTCAGCACCGTAGTGTATGAGAAAATGGGTCTAATTAAGCTTGTAAGATTTCCCCGAAACAAAAAAATTATAATAACATATTAATATACAAACACTGCAAGTCAAACAAAAGGTTGTAAAACACATATTTAATCAATGCAAGTAATTCGTTTCACAGTAACTTAAAGTACGTCAAAATGCTTAAAATATTACACCAGGCATTTTATAGGATACAAGTGAAGCCCCTTTTCAAACGATATTACTGTTACTGTAAAGATTTTTTGTCCCGAGCCCATGTGTGAGGGGATAATAATGTATTCCACAGGTGTTGTCCGAAGCAGGTGCCCTTTCCCGGTTTTTTTGGTCAGGTCCAGACATGTTCAATAGGGGTTTTGTCTGAGTGTGCTTCTAGCTCCGATTTGGTATATTTTGATGCTTTTTTCTTTTTTTGTGTCCTTTACATTGATGGTCGGTTGGAATAATAATTTATTGCGACGAAGTTTGGAGGGAGTTTGGCCACAGGCTGATTGAGGTTACGTTATGTTTGTTGAATTTGGTTTTTAAAGATTTTGATTGACCTGTTCCTATATTCCTATGTTCCTGTTCGTATATTCTTTAGTATTACTTTGTATTTTGTTTTAGATTTTTTTGTTAGTGTTTTATAGCCTAAGTTTTCTTTGCCATAAATCAATAAGAAACGATGCCGCCTAGCAGGTTTTTAAGTTAGTTTTTTTTAAGGTAGTTAGTAAGTTTTAGTTTTAAATATATATAAAACGTAACATAAACGCGTGAACAATCGAATACCCAAAAAAAATCCTGCGATTTTCATCGACATTGATTGGCCGAATTCTACAATTTTATAACAAGAAACCTTTATTTTTTCTTGATTAAATATGTCACATGTTATCCTTTGCCGTTAACAGCACAGAAAATAACTTTAGTTCAAAAAACATTTTAACGCTATTGATAATTTACATATAACGAATCTTAAGAATATACATAAATTAATAAAATACTCATAACACAATAAGTTTTAACGGTTACACTTGTATTACACAAAATAGTTTGAAAATGTAAGATGTATTATATTAAAAAGATTAATAATGTGGTTAACCATTTTCACGGTTAATAAATTTCGAAGGGTCAGGGTCATATAACTTAAAGGAATTTGTAAAGAAAGGAATTGTATGAATTTTAATTGTTATGAATGTAATTATTTTTGGTAAAGGAACAGGTGTGAAATGCGTTTAATGCAAGTTTTAGGGATCATAATAAAAAATACTGTATTAAAAACTGTTGGCTTTAACTCATCGATGGCCCACTACTGAGCACGGGTCTCTCCTCATACTGAGGAGGCCTAAAGATTGGTTGAGGGATTAGTGGTCAACCCAAGTGTCAGAAGTGTTTATACCATTCGAAGCCTCCGACACAGCTTAACGATTTGTATCTAACGACAACAACCTACGGCTTTACGTGCCCTCAGAAGTACGGTAACTGCTATTAATATAATTAATTTTTAATTTCGGCCTTCAATGCTGTAGAATACTTCCAGTCTAAAATACTAAAATATATGATTCATAATAACGCAATATTTGCAATTATTGGACGCACATACCCCCCCACCCAGGTGGACTCAGGACCTGTAGAAGACAGCAAGCATCCGCTGGTTTCCAAGGGCTCAGGACAGGTCAGAGTGGCGCAAATTAGGAGAACCAGCAGTGGACATCCAAAGGCGATGACATACATTATGATTACATGAGAATCGAAATCATCTCAAGATTGCATCGCTGAAGCCTCCACAAAACAAGAACAACTTTGAGGAGGGAATTGAGGATGTACTGGGGCTATAGGATGACGTATACATTTATTACGAGCAAAATTATTTGAACACATACATACATACTCTGCACAATACACATACTGCAAAAACTGCACAAAAAGTTAGGGACCAAACGATGCTCTACGGTTTATTTTAACTAGCGCACTAACATAATACTAATTTGCTTATAATGTTAAAAATGCTTAGGTATGAGTTTATTACATAAGTAAGTAGTATTATATATGTAAGTAACTGTGAGTTGAAAAAAGCACTCCTTGGGAGTTACTTGCCGCTTATTCTTCACCGTTGGGATTTGTTGAAGCGATGGCGTAGTTTGACTTTCGAAAAGTGTTTGTAAAAACCAACTTCGAATAAAATTTTATTT
>DWJZ01009436.1:0-10710 GCA_018249125.1 Asbolis capucinus
TATCAGTTATCTGATGACCATAGCACAAGCTAACGCTTAGTTTGGGGTCAGATGGCCGTGTGTGAGTTGTCCAAAGAAATTTATTATTATTTTAGAATCAACATTTACCCCTTTATATTATTACTATTTTAAGTTATTAACAATTATTCCTTTTTATGAAGCTGCAGATATATTTCTAAAATAGTATTCTGAAGCTAACATTAGTATCGTTGTAAAAAAAATCTGAACGCAGCAATAATATTTGACAGTAAACACAATTTTACAATTATTGGATTCGAGATTTAAAGTAACTAAATTTTGTAATAGAAATTGCCCTTGCTTCGCTTTGGAAGAAGATTGCATGAAAACTATCCAATAATCTTTCTCATCATATAAGCTTGAAACATACACAATTGTGTCTAAATTGGTCCATTGGTTTGGGTTTGCCACACTAATTTTTACCTGTTATCTTGCAGGAATAAAGGATACAACCTATCCTATAACCATTTTAAATATTTTATCTATTTTAAACTTCGATCATGCCAAGTTTCATCTAAATCTATCCAATGGTTTTTTGAGTTTTATATATGTATATTTAGATTTAATGATTTTATAGGGTAAGGGACGGTGTATTCGTTGGCCAGCACCCCGGTGATAGGCTTTGCCCAAGATCGTTGACGAGGAGTCCGATGCCAGTGCATGGAACATCTCAAGACCAAACTCCTCATGTTGTTGTATCCGAGGGACCATAGGTATGTAATCTCTCAAGTTTAGAAATGCACCTCAATATTTATAGAACTATATAATTTATAGAATTTGTCGATCTTGCGATGTGGAATTAAGTTTGTTAAAAACATATTAAACCACTGAAAACAAAAAGAGCATATTTCTTTAGAATAATTGCCCCATTATACGGAAAACAGAAGGGCGATACACTATGAATAATTCTAAAGAGATACGCCCCTTTTGTTTTCCGTAGTCGATATATTGCACATACTATGAATAATTCTAAAGAGATACGCCCCTTTTGTTTTCCGTAGTCGATATATTGCACATGTGGCCACTATGAGGTGCATTTATACAGTTCATAGACTACACACAATTCTTTCTTCTTTATTTGCGAGTTCTTTAATTGTGAGAATATTGTTAGTGATGACTAGCTGACCCGGATGTTTAGAGGTTATAAAATGTGACATTATTACGAGTTGAAGTTGGTACGTAAAGTAACATTCACACAATTGTAAGTTTAACATAAATTCTTTAATATTAACATGTAACGTAACAGTGTTTAGTTTGTACGTTATCGGCATTATATTAGTTTCAGTTGTGTGAAGACAATATTTTTGTAGCCAAATCGGACGAGTTAATAATATCATTGGTATAAAATTTATCAAATACCATAGACCAGGGTTTCCTAACCTGGAACCTCCCTGGGAGTCCGCGGACCTGTCTCTGGGGGTCCGCAGACAACATAAAAATTAAGCCGCGCGGTTGAGTGTTTGATAGATACCTACATGAAACGAAAGAAAAACGCGTGGCGCACCACACTATAGATATCGGCAACTTGAGCATTGAGCTTGACTGCGCAGTCAACTGTTTGTCGCTATCTGTACCTACGTTCTGCACTGTGAAGGCTCCAACTGAGCAACATCGACCCAAATATTACGAGTTTGGTCGCTAAACGGAAACATCAACCATCCCATTAAATTTAAAGTAATTAATACAAGTAAAGTATATTCATTTAACTTTTTTGCAAATAAAAGTATGTGAGCGATTTTTTTGTATTATTTCTAGGTGTCCGCGAATCATAATAAAGTGGCGCTAGGGATCCGCTCTAGAAAAAGGTTGGGGAACCCTGATCTAGATAATTCCTCATTTCTTTCCATTTTACTGAATCGATTGAATCGATCGTTATTCGGTTATCCTGGCTGTGAGGTCAAATAATAGGTAAACTAGAGTCGAAACGAAGTTTATTTTGCCTCCAGGTTTTATCTTGTCAATATAAATTTTATTTTCCAGCAAAATACAGCATGGTCAAAAATAAATACAGCATAGTCAAAAATAAATACAGCATGGTAAAAATAAATACAGCATGGTCAAAAATAAATACAGCATGGTCAAAAATAAATACAGCATGGTCAAAAATAAATACATCATGGTCAAAAATAAATACAGCATGGTCAAAAATAAATACAGCATGGTCAAAAATAAATACAGCATGGTAAAAAAATACAGCATGGTCAAAAATAAATACAGCATGGTCAAAAATCGCTGAAACATTAGAACTGTGATCATTTGATCCATCTTTATTACATCAAAGTAGTCTCCCCTCGAGTCTCCCGGGGACCCCTGGCAACGACTGCTCTGACCCTGCATCCTACAGGCAATACTAAATACTCATCTACTAAAACACACGTACGTAGTAGCTACTAATTTATAACTAGCATTGTCTACATTACTACTGAATCAATGCCGGTGAACATATTCACGAAGCTCCTTCCTGTTACACGCATTCATATAATCTACGCGTACAATATGCATGATCTGTTGGATTGTGGCGCGGCGTGCCGGTGTGACGTCACACCCGTATTATCATCACAGGACAGATCGCAATTGTTTTGCATGCCACCTTCGAATACATCCTGCGGCCGCCGAGCGCCGGACGCCGGGCGCCGGGCTCCGGGCTCCGTGCGCCGTGCGCAGTGACTCAGTTCGGAGTGGGACCGGCGCTAGTTTTATGTCCACGTACGCGTTTCGCCTTACAATTGCTATCAATTCCGGTAGTTAGCGCCAAAATAAAATGCCTGTTCGCAATATTTAGACACAAAATAGATTAATCACTATTTATATTTCTGTATTTGTAATGTTTTGAGCAGACAAATCAGCAAATGTGGGTACATTCGGTTGAGAGCGGTCCATGCTAATAATAATGAGTAACACAATAAACATAATGTAAGTCATTTACAACAACCTGCTTGGCGGTAATACTAAAGGAAACATTGTATTGAGAGAGTATGTGGCACAGGACAAGCGTGTCATGAGTGGTTTGAAAGTTGACCTTCATTGCCACGTCGTTAGCTACTGTTCTCTATTTTATGACTCTCTTTAAAATAAGACAGGCATAACACACGCGCAGTCATCCTCATCGTCAACAACTAGCACTCCATAGCTACCCGGCAAGAGCTGCAGGTCTGGTCGCAGGCCGGTGGCTCGCAACACGCGGGCGTACCTCCTGGGGCACCACGAGCTGCCCATCACCACGTTCTCCCGGATGGAGCTCTCCAGCAGCCAGGGCGGCTGCCCCGCGTACCACATCGAACATTTTCTAAAACAATCATGCTTTGGATTATCCAAATAGACATCGGATGGAAGATGGTTAATTTGAACTGCTACATGACGACGCAACAACACCAGAAACGCTATATACTATTCATAGTTCCTGCTGCTTTATTTATGTCTAACCATGTGTTGCTAGGAACAAATTGTTATTTATATTCGAAGACGTATGCAGGGCGCTAGTGAAAGTTTTAAACATAAGTAGGTACTTATATATAAAGACAAACATGCATATATCAATATCATACATACTCGAGCAAGTATTTGTATAGAGCAATAATGAGTACTTTCGTAATATATATTTACGTAATGTCTTCGAAAAAACATAATTTGTCTTAGAGAAGGACAATTGTGTGTTCAAAATAAGTAATTGAAAGTTTTGATTATTCGGAAACGGATATAAATCAAAAATGATGTTTGCTCATCATATTGGTTTAAGATCGATCCCAATAAACTCATTTTTTAATTTCTTTATTTGAAGTAGGTACATCAGTAACAGCACGTGTTCGGGCCAGACTCACCCGTCGACAGAGACGTGGCCGCGCTCCAGGAACATTTCTCCCAGAACCGCCGACAAAAATGAAGTTTTGCCGGAACCAGTGCCACCAACGATCATTATTAATTTACCTAAAAGTAAAAACACTCATTAATTACAAAGAACAGCGAACAGAATTATGTCATTCCGACAATAATTCCTCGTAGCTACCTGCTGGAATATCTAAATCATCTATGTCTAACCATGTGTTGTCCTTCATCTTCCATGAAAATGCAGCATTTCTAAATCTAACGAGATACTCCAGTCTCTGCTCCAGAAAGTCGTCATCTGAATATTGTTCTTCTTTGTCCAGATCAGTTGAATCATTTGTTTCTGTTAGATCAGCTTCCCCTTGTCCTTCCTGCTCATCACACATGTGATATACCTTATTCGGCATAGTTTCGAAGCTAACCTCTTCGCTGCTGTCTTCTCGGACGTTACTAGATTCTGGGAGTTCTAAAAAGTTTTTGATCCTTTTTGTACTGACCTAGAACAATTCTTTTATTTACTGTAGTGTAGTGTACGCAAAACGACCAGACGAGCCCATAGCGTAGTAGTCGCTTACCATAGCTTGAATGATCATGAGGACGGTGACGGGCAGTATCAGGAGCGGGACGGCCAGCTGGTTGAAGAGCGCCAGGCCGGCGAACACATTCTCCGCCGTCAGCCTCTTGCAATCCTCCAGAAAGTAGTACAGGGTAAAAGTTATGACCGTAACGAGAATCGTAGAGGCTTGAGTGGTGAAAGCTGGAACAATAGGTCGCACAATTTAATAATAATGAGGAAGTCTCTAAACAAACCGCTCGATTAATAAATTTCTTACGTTTATGTTTCTACATTCGGCACATACGTACTTAGAAA
The DNA here is from genome assembly GCA_018249125.1 of Asbolis capucinus. NCBI lineage: Eukaryota > Metazoa > Arthropoda > Insecta > Lepidoptera > Hesperiidae > Asbolis > Asbolis capucinus. The sequence goes on from DWJZ01009436.1 coordinate 4,712, forward strand.
TCCCCAATAGACTGAATCTTTATTTAGTAGTTTCAGTTCGACTTCCCTCAACTGTAATATTTTTTCGTGGAACAAGTCTTCCCACACGTATAATTTTATAACGTTGATTCCCTGCAGTATTTCGGCTATTTTTGAAACTCTGTGGTCGGTGCACTCAGAGATATGCTTAGAATTATCAGATAGCTTCTTGCCAATGTAAAATTGTAGCGGCGTGAAGAAGACAATGCTGGCGACCGTGCCTATTATTGCGCTAACTCCTAGTTTGGTGTATAACAAATACAATATTACTGATATCTGAAACAATCAGTTTTATTAATAGGTAATATGTCATTTCTGCGCAATGGTAGTTATATTGCAAATATCCTGAGTAAAATGAGCTCACCTTTAGCGGTATAGCCCAAACATAGTGGCATATCCATACACACGACATGATGTTGTACGTGTCCTGTGACATCAAATTTGTAAGAAGTCCAGATTGTGTCGGAGTTGCGTCATCTGTGTGCAAGAGCGGCGACTCTTCATCCAAATCTGGATCTGAAGATGACCACGACGCCAAGCGCATACATTTGTCATACACCATACTCTTAAACAATACTTAAGAACTTAAAAAGTGATCTGATAAATAATGAGATTAGTAGCTGTATAACTCATCAGGAGCTTACTTGTAACGCTGTCTTCAGTCTCGTGCCTTCGACTGTCACCAAATGTGTAGAATTTTGAGACAGAATAGCTTGAATTACAAGTGTCAACGTTACGACGAGCAGCATGACGTACCCATTTCTTAAAAATTCATGTATCGTAACTGCAGTATTGGAATCGACGGAAGTTATTGGATCGGCTATGTACTGGATAATGACGGCCAGTCCCAGCGGCGGAACGACGCCGATCATGTCCCCGAGCAACTTCATCACGCCAGCGATATAGAAATTCGGCCAAACAATTCTTATGAAACATTTCCACATACTGGGACATTTCTCAGCCGTTTCTCTAACCTGGATGTGAACATCTGCATATTTTATTTCAATCACTTCGTACGTCGAAACGAACGTGCAGAGCTATTAAGACAATATGTCAAATATAACTTACCTGATCACTATAATATATCTTCTTAAACCTTTCATAAAACTTATTCGATTTCTCCTCTTCGGGTAGCTCTCCCAAGTCATCACTTTCTAGCATTGTTTCATATCCTCGGTATAAAAAAGGAGTAATCCAAAAGAAGCTAATTTTTGAGAAGAAATGTGTTTTACTATGCCGATAACATACATTGTGAGGTTCCGGGGCAGACTTTTGACGATTATGTAATTGCTTTGTGACCTGAAAACAATTGTATATTAAAATAATGATCGGAGTTGGCTGTGCGGCTCGGTTCACACACACACATACTATATCATTTATTTATTAAGGGGTCACCAACGGAAAGTACACTGTCTTATTATTTATACATAGCATTTGTCATCGCCTTTTACACGCAATTATCGTATTTTTGTACATTGATATAGGCTGTATTTAATGTCATAATTAACCTCGAGAGAACCTCGGGGAAAGGAGGAGTGATACAGTGGCGCCAGACGAGAAGTTCGTCCCAGCGGTCGTCGTCTGGACTCGGGCGTCGCCGCTCTCTGTTCGTTCGCCGTTCGACATAAATCTACTAATGTCGCACGTGTACTACGATATTTACTACGATTAGTTTACTACTTAGGTTTAATACGCCGGCACCAAAATATGACATATAGTGAAGAAAATCGTAGGCGTTATATCTCCAGAACATAGCTACTAAACGAACAAAGTGATAATAATTACTTTTCGTATAATAACCACTGCATAGTAGGCTCGTCAATTAAGTGCTAACGACAGGCCGGTTGGTCTAGTGGTTAATGAATCTGACTGCTACACCGATGGTCGTGGGTTCGATTCTCACCCAGGTTAAACTTTTCTGTGATGAGCAGAAATGTTTGTTCTGTGTATCTGGGTCTAAATATTTATATAAGTATACATTTAAAAATATATATATATGTATGTTTGTCAGTTGTCAGATCACCATAGTACAAGCTGACGCTTAGTTTGGGGTCAGATGGCCGTGTGTGAGTTGTCCAAAGATATTTATTTATTCTTTTATTATATTACCATCTCCGACTATACGCTACAGTATATAATATTAAAATCTCCGACTGTATTACGATTACTTGTATTACGATTTTCGACTATAATTTAAATAAAAAATATTTTATTTGCAAAAATATGAACCGATTTCAGAAAGTCTTATAAAGTTTATCGAAAATATTAAGTAATATGTAAATGGACCTTTAAATAAACCAAAATAAATTGATTGGTTCTATATTTTTGAAGTCTTCTTTCTCTATTGGGATTTTTTTAAGGTAAAGGAGATTAGTTATACAGCCCCGTCATCATCCCCTTCTATCATCATTAGTTGAACAAGTTGAACCAATGTGCCAAGTTTCATTAGAAGTCAATCAGAAAGCGAGATAAATGCATTTGAAATAGTTTTTACATCAATATGTTAACAATACCTAAGGTGTAGGGCGCACTAACTTAGTAAATGCCTATTCACTCTTCTTTTGAAGACTCCAATATCATCGTAATTCTGCAATTAAATCATTTTAATTGGTCAAGCCGTTTTCGAGTCGAGTTAAAAAAATACTTTAAGTGACTTATTGCTACCTTTCTCCATTTTTAATGTTATAAAGATAGAGAAAAGAGGACAGTATTCTTCTGTCAAGTAAAGAAGCTATCTCAGGGCACGAGTGCCGCAGCGGCCACTGTCCCCCCGGCCTGTGCGTCGCTTGTGGTACATACCACGCACCGTTTATGATGATAATGAACGCCGCACCATGTTCGCACTACATATTGAAATAATATGCTCGCTTGTGCATTTCTCTGCGATGAGCCGGCTGTCGGCACGCAGCTTTCTATTTACATATACTTCGATCCCTCTCGGCCTCTGCACGATTAATTACGTTCATTTTAAATATGTACCGTATCGACAACAACCAATATTTATATTGAGCCTTATGTCTCGGGCCGAATCTATGCTTCTTATTCAGGAGCAGTATTTATTCTTGTGGACTTCTATTGGCGATTCTTAACGACCTAAACAATACATACTTATTCAGTATCCATCACCACTGGCTAATTTCATCACGTTACATGCTTTCCGCAGCACGAAGCGCCCAAGAAAGGTTTGCTAAATGCGGTCGTTTATCCGGCGAGTAGACGATACAAGGGCTGTTAGATAAATACGATAGAATGTAAATAGTAATATGTAGATCACCTCGTCATAAAAACAAGTAGCATCTACTGCACACACGCAGAGCGCGAGGACCGCCGCGATCGAGTGGAGGTACACCTGCACAGCGGCGGGTGCTGCGGCGGGAGCCGCGCCCGGGGGCCCGCTGCACGCCACGCGGTACGAGATGAACGAGGAGGACGCCGCCGACAGCAGCCAGTATATGGCCAAGTACAGCAGAGGCGCCGTGGAGCGTCGCGTCCATAGCGACACGTGCAGCGCGGCGGCTGCCAGCCAGGCCAGCGGGGCCATCGAGGAAGCCACGAGGTGCACAGTCTTGGAGGATCTCAGGGTGGCGGCGCCTGCGTCCAGGCACCAGGCCACGCCGAGAGCTATGTTGGCCACGCCACGTATGTTTTGAGCGCGCCAACTGTTTCCGTGCCTGGTCGAGAAAAACTTCGCTTTATCAAAGTCATGGTTTTATCTTGGCAGTTTAATTTCAATATTTAAATGATAAAGGGAATAATAATATCCCGCCATAGATGCATATATACACAGTATTAATTTAATGTATTTGCGATTAATTTTTAGCGAATGGACCTACTCCTAGTATGTGCTAATTGATGGAAGGGTTCGCAAGGATTTCAAAGATATGTAGCTTGGGGCCTACCAGTGAGGCCTCTTGGGGGCGCAGCAGCAGATGAGCGCGGCAGCGACGGCCCCGCAGTACAGGTGCAGCGAGTGCAGCACTGCCCACAGCGCGTACGACTCGCACACAGAGTCTCCGCGCGCGCACACCGCCTCCATGGCTTTCTTTTCTTGCCTACACAACATTCGTTAAGTACTTAGTAGGGAGGGGTATATAGAATTAGGTTACGCAATGTTATGATGATATCAGTTATACAAATATCTAACTTAACACAAAACGGTAGTTATATTGCATGCTATCAGACAATATCCTTATTCACAACACCAAAAAATTAAGAATAGCGATCACACGATTACTTGCTGAAATAATTTCCTATAACTGCTAAATAGACGTCGGCCGTTAGTTGAGTGGAGTGAGTTGACCTGTACAGGCACAAGTGGCACCGCAGCCTGCGCAGAGTGCAGACTTCATGCGGGCTAACGGGTCTATTGCCATTTACGTCACAAGCGGTTGTCGAACTACCTCACTTTATAACTTCATTACGCAGTATATGTGTAACATATTCCCAGCAGCAGAAGAAGGCCCGCCGGGGCAGCAAGCGGTGGAGCATTTGATAATAAATGAACACCAATTAATCCAAAGACTAGTAAAAATAAATAGGTGAGTTACCGCGGTAGTGTCCTCTCCTCTACAGCTGTTCGGAGGCCGAGCTGTCCTCCATGCACTATGCGTTTTAATATAAAAAAACACGGTATTCATACTTGGTACTAATTCGATCTGGAATTTTTACCACACATACTGGCCAATTTTGTAACAAACAACAAACAGACAACAAAGTGTTTGTTATGCTTACATGTAGAAATATGAATAATCATAAAAAAACAGACTTCAAATGCCTCCAACAAGTTATACAATGAAACAATGATTGTCAACGTAGTCGCAACCAGCATACGTATTATTAACGATAACTCAAAAACTGCCCGTCAGATGTCGTTCAAAATTACACGGAAGTATGTGGTGGTAACCGGTAACCAATTAAAATGTATGAAGGAACATTAAAAAAAATAAAAAATAAACTAATAAATAAAATCTCACTCATCGGATGTCGTTTAAAGTGACAAGGAACTACGGGGCAAGTATTACCTTTTAGACAAAAAGAGAATCATCAAGATCGATCCACCCAGTCAACAGCTATGCGGTAAAAAAGAAAACCAAACATATTAAAAGGAACATTAACTCCAAAACTGTTACTCAGGTGTCGCTTAAAATAAAATGATACTGGCGAACCTACAGAAAACAGAATGTGGTGGCGAACTGGCGAACCTACAGAAATCAGAACGTGATGGCGAACTGGCGAACCTACAGAAAACAGAATGTGGTGGCGAACTATTTAACCTACAGAAAACAGAATGTGGTGGCGAACTGGCGAACCTACAGTCGGATGTGGTCATCTGTAGAACGCTTTGTTATTTTAGTAGTTGAACTGGCTGTTTGCGGTTTACAGAGATACCGGTGTATCTGGCGCATGATGATGACTTCAGATATTCCTAGTGTATGCGAGTAGAGGCATCTATTGTGGTCTATGATGTCTATAATCTTTCTCAAATTAAGTTTAAACTATATTAATAAAATTATTGCTAGTGAGACGAGTACATGTCACCTTTTATGATATTGTGACCCAAATGAGAACAAGTCAGTTGGGTTATCCCCGTCCTCAAATTCTTGACGCTCGCATGTACAACTTCAACTCATCACATCTCGCAGCTTAAAACATCGTGACTAATTAAAAATAAATGATGATTTTTTATGAAATTTCTTATCACTTCTAGAAAATTATGGAAAATTACACAAACTAATGAATATTCATTTTCTTTGCCTTGAGTTTTGTATATCGTATTTATATTATATATGCGAACGTTTGTGAGGATGGATGAGGTGCATGTTTGATACTTGTTCCCGCCAACCTCCTCAACGGTTCTGAATGACATTTGGGACAGAGACTGACTGTAGTCCAAAATAACACATAGGCTACATTTTATCGACGTACCGACAATGCGGGCGAAGTCGAGGGCGAAAACTAATTTGTTATAAAATTCCACATAT
>DWJZ01009437.1:0-10710 GCA_018249125.1 Asbolis capucinus
TTCCTGCTCATCACAGAAAAGTTTGACCTGGGTGGGAATCGAACCCACGACCTCCGGTGTAGTAGTCAGGTTTACTATCCACTAGACCAAACGGCCTGTCAATCCCAGTATCGCATATTTTAGTTTATAACTTTCATAGATTTTCATTTTATTGAGTTGTGATACACATTTTATATTAAGTAGAAGGTGAAAGCAATGATATCCTAGGGTTCGTTATTGGTCTTAGGTACAATCCCGCGGCGAGCACCTCTAATTTTCAAAGCGTATCGAAAGTTATAATATGCTACGATGAAGGAAAACATTTTGAGGAAACCTGCACCCCCGAGGGTTCACCATAAAGTTCTCACGGTGTGTGAGCTTCACTGATCTACACTTAACCAGCATGGTGGAAACCCGAGCCCAGCAGTGGGACAGTTGTGAGTTACAATGATGAGAAAATATTAGAACAATCAACTGGAATAAAATTCGTAAACACACTGTCCGTACGAACGTCGCGTTTCGCCTCGTCTTTTATCATTCGTACTGCGAAGAAGTGGAATAAGTTGCCCGCGTCGATATTTCCGTTTGATTATAACGTAAATATCTTCAAGTCAAGAGTTAATTGGCTTTTATTAGGTTAATGCGGTTTATCATCAAAGACTATGTCGCCACTTACCGCCAGGTGGTTTCGTAGTCGTAATTTATTGAATATAAAATATACATAAAGTACAATGTTCTGTATAATATTTCGTACTTGTTGTATGTTTAAATCTTTTGTAGGTACACACTAAGTTTTCTTTACTAATGTAAATGTAATCTTTACGGGTCTACTGGAAGAGATTCCTATATGGAATACGTGGTCCCTAGTATATAACTTACATTATCCTGTTAAAATGATGTGTGTACTAAATAATTTAAAAATAAAAAGTTTATATATAATTAACTATATATATATGTATATATATAATACTGGTACATATATAAATATTAGCATGTAAATGAAATGCAAAGAAATAGCAATATGCGAAATAAAATAGATTAACATAGTATAGTAATAATGTAATGTATTTTTTGTATTCTTGTATATTTTGTATTTTTTGTACTTCATATATTTTTAATAATTTATAATTAATACAGTAGTTTTCAATTTGGTTAGGAATTTTTTTATACCTATCTACAGGTAATTGGGTAAAGTTTACAAGTTAACGCTCGACTACGAAAAAGATAAAATATATCTATCTTGCTTACTCTTTATGTCTTTTACCCACTATCTTTGATTGTCTAAGCTATCTATACATAAAACGTTCAAAGTTCAAGTTGAAAGTATCTTTTCCTAATAACCGGAGTTCGGGTTAAACCGTCTAAATAGTGGAAATGAAGGGCAAGACTAATGCTGGCCGAGATATTTGCGTCCGGACTCCATCTTTTATCTCTGCTCCGTACGGGGAATTGAATGACGAGATACAGTGGGTTTTATTTGCTACGTTTTAATTGCAAATGGGTACTCATGTTATTATGTTTATTATTATTACGATACTTTAACCCAATTGCATGGACAAGGTTAGTGTCTTAATCGTGAGTACCTGTTTGCATTTAAATTGTTTAATATCTACGACGATATGTGTTTAAAAACATATTTTTATTACTTTTATTTTTACACTTTTCAAAGTCAAAGCAAAATCAAATTATATATTTCGTCGTAGGAACTAATAGCAAGAAAGCGATCAGGACTGATGTCCTGAAGAAGACAGCAAGCATCTACTGAATTATAAAGACTCTTCGTTCATAGTATTGAAAATTAGGAGACCTTCATAACGCTGTTGTATCGATCTTTAAAATTGGTTACTGATAAAAATGCCATAATTTTATTTTCTTTTGGTTACTAGTTAACTAAAATGTTAGTATTAATATATTTGCTGTATCTAAATGTCTACATTTTGAAAGTCTTTAAGAAACACGCTGCTGAGCGAGCGAGCTTAGAAAGTAGAACTATTTAAGACAACTTTTATCTAGTTATACTATACCATACACTACTGTAAAAATTAAAAAAGAACATTTCTATTACGAGACTGAGAACATATAATAGTAAGAAATTAAAAGTAAAAAAATTAAATCAAATTTCTCAACATCCTGTACACATTGACCATTGCCCCGGCCGGGTCGGACGCGGGGCGGGTTCCCACGCCGTCGCCATGGCAACCGATACCCGCATATCGCGCGATTCAGCGTAATTTGTAGCTTCGTGGCGCGCGCGGATTTACTGCGCTCGCGATACGCCCTGATGCGGAAAACTAAGATCATTTTAGAACCATTATGTGATTCAGGTTGCTTTTTTACTTTATTGGATTGCTTTGGATTGAGGTATAGGATTAATTATATACTTGTCTTTATGGTAAGAATAAGAATCATTTTTTTGTCATGGTCTCATTTACCCTATAACTGTCTTACTGAGCTCGGATCTCCACTCACAATGTGAGCTGTACAGGTTATATTCCACCACGCTAACCAAGTGCGTGGTACCTTTACACTTTACACACCTTTGAGAACTTTATAGAGTCTCAGGAGTGGAGGTTTCCTCATGTTTACCTTCACGTGGTGTTGCTATCCACGTCCATTGGCTTATGATCACTTACCACCAGGTGACCCGACAATTTATTTGCATCTTAAACTATAGCAAATAAATAACCCAAGTAGTACAAGAAGCGTGTAAGATTTAACAAATAATAATGTACCAAAAACTTAGTACTAATATATTAATTATACTAAGTTTATTTTATTACTCTACATTTTATTCATAAAAAAGGATAACAAATTAAATTCCTAATTATTTTATTATAAAACCAACCATTGTTATAAACACTTACCGAGCTCACAATTAAGTCCGCCGCAATCCGGATATAAAAACCGCAGTCAATGACGGCAGTGTGAAATTCATTAAGTTGAATCTAAGACTGCAGGCGCATTGCTGCCCATCAGCGAAGTGTGACTGCGCGCTCCGAACGTCTGGCGTGCCAGCGATACTTTAATGATGTCTAATAATGGAGCATTTGGAACTTTGGGTGAAATTACAAATCACTAGGGATTATGACTGCAGTTGAAATTCAACCTTAATTCAGTTTGAAAATAAATTGTCATTTACAGTCCGATACGTCAAATGTGTTTAATGCGTGGTAGTGTGGATATTTTTTTTATTTGTAATTTAATGTATTTCTAAAAGACTTTTATGTAGAATAGTAGCTTTCTGCACTCCTTCTTTGTGAAAATGCTGTCTGCGTATTTTTTTAGAAATGGTTATAATTTATTTTCTTCACGCAATAATGTAAATATTCGTACCTAAGGGTAACATTAATGGATGCGTCAAAATACGTATGGGATTTTTTGTGTTGGCATTTATTTTTATTTACATACATACAGAAGCTACTAACGCCAAAAGTACCGATTTTTGGAGAATAATTACCTGAATAACATATACATTTTTAATTTTATTTAGTATAAATTAATTATAACTATCAATTATTAACTGGTTTTGCTTACATCAGTTCCTCGGGTGCTTTTCAAACGCTTATATATTGATTTTCTTCAAAAGACGGTCTAATTTACTCTTATCCTAGTTCGCAGCAAAAGCTCTAATTGTATAGAAAGCACGTTGAAAAATACTCTTTTATTTCAACTTTAAGACTACTAGTTTATACATAAATTTTAGATTTTTCGACGATAATAGAACCAAAACTTATATTTTCTGAATCTTCTAACACACGTACAGTCGAACACACAAAAAAATCTTATTCAAAAGTTTGTTCTTTTATCCTATTTTTTATCTGCAAGTTTGATTAAGAATTGTATGCGGTCACAGTTGATAGTCTTTTACTAAGGAAATGGTCCAACTTAACAAGAACTATTTACCTACTTATAAGTAGAAACCTTTTGTTGGTGGCCAAGTGTCATTGTATATTGGTCGTTGAGGAATACCTACGCGATCAGAACGGATCGATTGGTAATTCGTAGTTATGTTAGGAATTTTCGGAAATAGTTTTTTCAGTTGATTAACACAGTCGTGAGCGACTGTACGGTTTCGTTTTTATTTTTTTGAAGCCTGTGACCTAGTTTTGATGATAGATTAGTGTTTTTTTTAAAGAAATGAATATTAATGAAGCTTAAAGTATAAATAACTTACTCTTTTAAAAACGGTCTTACTAATTTGTTTAGGTATCCTATACCTTGGAATGTTTTTTGTTTTTTTTTTATTAGTAAATCACCGTGACATTAAAATCTAATTTTCGATATAGAAGGATATGTTTTTGCCGCCATCTTGAAGATAAGGGTTATTCGTTTTTGAGTTTGTTAGATGACCTTGAGTATCAAGATTATACAAAGATATATTTACGAAAAAAAAATTCAGCCATTTTTGACTATTTTAATACGCCATCAGCATACTCAGGGGTACATAACGCAGGGTGCAGGATGGGACAAAATATATATTTTTTCTAGATTAAATGCTATATAAAATAGGTACTTTTCTGACAACCATATGTAAATTTTCCTGATACCGGAGTACCAGGGGAGTTACACTTCCTTGCATCCACACCGTCATATATATGTAGACGTGACTATGTTTTTCTTACAAAAGTTCATTCATTTCCATTATCGAACAAGCCGATGCACAGTCGGTATCCATCCCTTGTTCGTAGTTAATCCACAGTGTCGTAGTTAGTACTAAAGTTGCGCTTTACGTCCTCTTTCATCGTGCGTACCTGAAAGGACTGGAATAAGTTGTCGGCGTCAGTATTTCCGTTCGATTACAATGTCTTTAAATTAAATAAATAAATAAATATTTCGGAACATCTCACACACGGCCATCTGACCCCTAATTAAGCGTTAGCTTGTAATATGGTGATCAAATAACTGATAAACATATGTACATATATATTTTTAAATACATACTTATATAGATATTTACACCCAGACACACAGGACAAACATTCCTGTTCATCACAGAAAAAATTGACCTGGGTAGGAATCGAACCCACGACCTTCGGTGTAGCAGTCAGGTTCACTGACCACTAGACCAACCGACCTGTCTTTAATTTGACAGTGAATAGGCTATTACTAAATTAAAGCGCTTCACCATCTCATACCACATCGCCACGTACTATCAAGTAGTATCGGTTAAGCACTATTTTTTTCTGGATTAAAGAAAATTACCTACTTAACATATCTTCATATATATAAGCAGCTATATTGAATGTATGAAGTAATCGGCGATATCAGATAGTGCACGATGAAGGCACGTGCACACTCAATTGTTTTATACCGCACAAAGTATTCAACGCACACGGAATCTCATGCAGGCAAATAAAAGGTCGAACATTCGGATAGTGATGGGCGAAATTATGGACGTTATCGATCTTGTTATCATAAATTTAGCCGTATTGAGGCGACTTGAAATACAAACCCTAATCCCATGCTGGCCTACCAGCGTGTCGTAAAAGGCGTACAGAAGTCTGCTTGCTCGTAGGGCTTTGCGAAGGGATTATAATCTTTTTGTGAAGTCCGTCTGGCTGGCCACCTTCTAGCTTGAATCAGCCGCCAAACGAATCGTCGTGGTCCGGCTGGGGGCTTGAGAGCCCGTTTTCTTTTTTTCTCCCTGTTCTTCATTCATCTCCTTCTCATTCTTTTTCTGTCTCCCGCCCCATTTAGACAATAGCTCGAGATATTCGTTTAGTGGTTTTACAATTTCAACTGTCTAATTATTTACAATTGACATCATGATTTAGTAACTTACCTTCGTACACCAAATCAAAATATTTAATAATTAATATTAATAAACATTTAATTATTGTTTGAAATTAAAATATCGATAAGATTTTTACTAAATTCCCATCACTAGCGAACAAAATCGCATTGCATAGCGGCGCGTACGAGGGAATCTCGCGTTACGCGCACAAACCTACTCTCCATTTCCTCTCTATATTACAACTTTTTATACTTAACATCGGCATGCAGCAACAATGTGCCTTTGTCATTCTCAATATAAAGGGATTTGGTTATACAAAAATCGAATTTTGTACGGTTTTTATAGTTATATTTGAGTTTTTATCGATAAGTAGATATCGATTTTTATTGATGACATTTATTTTAGCGTTTGTATTGGCTTGTAAACTAGGAGATGAGCCAATATGATTGTTATTGTTCTTGAAAATTCGGGTTTAGCGTCATCTAGTGAAATAGATTATAACTAAAGCCAATAAGTCTACTTGTTGCCACATTGAGAAGCAGTGACAATATTATTTGAAATTTATAAATTGAGAAAAAATTATTTGTATCACTTTTGTGAAAATAAAACATTATTTATCGATACCTTGTCCCCACCAAAACTATAATTTTCACTGTGATTGATATCATGGTTAAGAACTGCTCCATTGCCATTTTTCTCCATTGGCTTTACCAATTGGAGCAGCGAAGAGCATGATCAAGGCCTCCTTAATTTGGAGAGAGACCCATCGTCTAAAATGGCCTTAGAATGGTAGAACCCAGCTACTAGGCCTATAAAAAATCTGCGCCAAGATATGACAGTTAGGCGTACTTAACCTTGCATTGTCAATCTGACATTTCAAAACGAATCTGAAATGTCACTTTAAGTTACTATTGGCCTAAACGAACGACATTTACTAACTTTATTTGTAAACGTTTTAAAATACCAATAATGATTTAATAGACGCCTATTGTTCGAGATTAAACATAGTTCATGTTTCTGAACTTATAATGACAATTATTACTGTAAAATATTAAACTTTATCAACACTTATTGTATATATTCGTATATTTATATTGTATTGTGTATATACGTACGTATATTGTATTGTATATATTCGTATGTTTCGTTATTACAAACCATGTATTTAATTATTTATCGGATTTTTTCCACAAAAAAACTGAAAATTTTTATTATTATTAAATTTTGTACAGTTGTAAAAATATATCAATTTTGGATGGTAAAAATTCCAGATCGAATTTGCACCTAGTTTATGTAGTTTGAACTATTTATGGCAAAACATAGGACTGACCAACCTCATACTAGATACAGCGAGCGATGTAACGATCTATAACTGTAATTTATGATATGGCGCTATCATATTGATGGCAAAATCTATCAACCAGTTACGGTGTATTATTTTGTGCATTTTATATATTCATAGGAAAGAAATAACCAACTGAGTACAAAATTATTCCCTCTCAGATTAAAATGAAAAAGATTTTGAGGACTGATGAATATTTCTTACTCTTTCATTCAAGTACTGAAGTTATCTTAATGAAATTTGACACAGAGATAGATTATAGTGTAGAATAACAAACACTAATTCTACTTTTAATTATCAACACATCAATTGAGAAAAGCCGCGGAAGGAAGCTAGTTGATATAAAAATATGTGCACGGCATTTCTTTTTAGATAATATTGTTGGTAAGCTGAGCAAATCTACATGTCCAACTTACTTTATTTAAATTTCGAAAACATTGTTGTTCAATGATAGCAAGAAATATCCGCGATTCATACGAACTGTACAGCCAGCGTTTCTAAAACTACAGGGGGTTTGTAATAGTAAAGAGAGACTAAGAACAGAAGGGTCACTTGATGGTTATCACCACATCAAATTGAAAGTAGCTCAGCAAGATTATTACGAATATGAATTCGTTTAAGAAGGAAGCAATGAACATTGGTCATGAAGCCTATTTAAAAAAAATGGTTCACTTATTTTTATATTAGCTATACTATAGTTAATATTACTGTATAGGGATGAAACGCTGCCAGCATCTTGGGTACTGCACTACTAAACTTTTTACATTTCTTTTAATTAGTTTAATTAGTATGTGTATTTATATTATTTAAATTACCCTAATTTATTATTATTTTCATCGAAACTAACCTTCATAATAACTGCTATCGCTTCGTTACAGAGAAATAAATTTCCAATAAAATCCTCTTAATATTCTGGAATTCTATATTATATATTTCTTTTTTGACAGCAACACATACAAATTTTATGAGTCGAGATCCAGAAAACTTTGAGAACCACTGACCACAACTGAGTCCATGTATACAGGATTCCTGCATTATGAGGATGGAGGTATTGTTCTGATTGTTTATTGGTGAAGCCTGAGCGGTAGTCGGTATACCGCCATAAATATGTCGAGGAAAATAAGACCGATAATACTAGATAATGGAAGAAAGCTGGCTTGTTTTTGATATAATTTTATTTTCAAACAACAAAATGGTTAGGATTGAGCTGTTAGATCTGTATTGGCTTCAATGCCTAAATGAAATTTGATAATTTTGTAGAGACTAATTTTTTAAACAGATAACCTTTTTCCAAAAAATAAAACCTAGAATCGATTTCAAATTACATCGATACGTACTGAATCAATAAAATCATTAACATTTCGATATTGACTAAATACACATTTAGTAAAAAAAAACGTCTCGAAATAATGACCATTAATACCACTGCATATTTCACCCCTTTATTTTCCTACAAATATTTTTTCCAACACCTCTTTCAACTGCCCTTACCCCTTTAAATAGTTTTATTTTAATTTTTTTACCAACTTTTATTTTATTACCAGTGTACCAAAAATTCCCATACAAAATTTCTTCCCCTATCCCGAGGAAACCCCGGTACTATTTTGCATTAAAAGTATCATAAGTATTAATCATAATAATTAATATAAGTAATAACTCTGCCATATTTCATCGAAATCTGTTCACGCATTATCACTTGATGCGCGTTCAGACAGAAAGACAATAATTCCAAAGAAAAATGTTGTGCTCTATGTCCATATTAGAGGGCGCTCATTAAAATTTTGAAAAAAATATTCAATGTATAGTAAAAATGAATTTTGAGTTTTATTATAGTGTAGATAAATAACTCAAAAATGTATTATAGTATAGATAGATAAAAAATTATTCGTCAGATCAAATGACGTCAGATCAATGAAATGGTCAAATGAAATATAAGCTTTTGGTTTTAAAAAGATTCAGTAAAATCGTCATAGTCGTTAAAGTTACTTGAATGATTAAAAAAATACAGAATTGAAAACCTGCTCCTTTTTTTGAATTCTAAAAACCACACATTTAGTAAAAAGTGTATCGAAATAATGACCATTAACACCACTGCATATTTCCCCGCTTTATTTTCAAACAAATATTTTTTCAACACCTCTCCCACTCAACGTTCAAGTCTTGACAGAACCCGTCCATTGTATGCGAGTTAGTAAATATTTCTGACTTTAATCACCAGCCAATCAATTTAAGATCAATGTATGTTTTTGCTCACACGTCGGCCACACAAAAAGCGTAACGATGTCCAGTTTTTGTCATTTTGAAGACCTATTTTTTATAAGCCAGTTTCGCCTCTCAATAAGACGAGCCCTTTTTACGTTCTCAGAATGTTTATAATACCAGCTCGATCATACTATAGACTGCAAATGCGCGGTTGTCCGGATACCAAGATTATTCTGCTCTGTTCTATATAAGCAGTAGTCGTTATGGCCTTTGAAATAAGGTTCAAATTGTAGTGACAACTCGGATGGTGGTAGTAAGTGTTGGGTGGTGAAGTTTTACGCGTATGGAGTGACAAAGTGACAGTCAGATGGCGGTGTCTTTGTGACGCGCCCATCAATTTGTAGCCCCACAATACGCAATGCATCTTCCGAGCTAACTGGATATAGTTGCGTGATTCTACTATATTATTTACTTTGTAACAATGTTATGAATGGTGGCTTACATATGCCAAACCATTAGTAAAACCGTATGTGTATTGTAAAAACATGCCATCGAATTAAATTTACTTCACAAACTCCTTAACTTATTACCTGTTAAGTTTTAGAACTGTTAGAAAAGAAATGAAATTGAAATTGAAATGAACAGATAAAGATATAATACGATAAATTTAAAGTTATTTTACATTAATCAACATAAAATTTCTATCATACAAGGGCTTATTTATAACCGGTTTTGTCGTTTAACAAATGATTTCAAAACCAAATTTAACTTTTTCTTTGATACCATCACATAGTACCATATCATCGAAAAAGTTCGATATTTCGAAAATTTAATTTAAAAATCGAAAATATACCCGATACATTTTAGAATAACCCATCCTCATACAAGATGCATACCGGCTCGAGTGTCGGCGGTGTAATGAAGAGTACCGTCTACTCATTAGGAGCGCCGTAACGAGAGAGGTGCTAAAATTGCTGTTTGCGGAAATATAATATGGCCGATCGCTCTAAAAGGATACCAGAAAATAAACCATTTAAAAATAGATTGTATGAAAAGGAAGCTGTTTTTATTTCTTGCTGCATTGAGTACTGCTAGACTTTGATGTAGTTCTGTCATTATTGTGGGGATTTTATAAAATAAAAATATACTGTTTTACTGTACTGTAAATTAAATGATATGTAAGACATGGTACTTTTTATAAAGATTTATAATTAGGGTAAAATAAGTTACCTAATTTTTATCCTATATAATATCAATTTTTCTAGTACTAGTACAATAGTAATAAAATTATGCAACTGCAATTACACAACACCCATCTTTACCTATCACGGCCCTATATTGAGCACGGGTCTCTTCTCTGAATGAGAATGTTAAGGCTATAGTCACCAAGCTGGCCAACTGCAGATTGGTAGACTTCACACACCTTTGAGTTTTGCAAACTCCCCGGCATGCA
>DWJZ01009438.1:0-10709 GCA_018249125.1 Asbolis capucinus
AAATAGTGGGCTGTGCAGGGATGAGATGATGATGCTTTATTTATTTAGTTTATCAACGGTTGTAACATTTGAAATAAACACAATTATTCATATAATAATACACGAATACAAGAAGTACACAATCACGTAAAGATAAACATAGCGAACAAGAAGCAATAAAGAAAATAAAACAAGCATTAAAAACGTAAAAACAAGAAAATATATATTACATATATGTATACAGTAATATATAAATAAAAGATATAATTTTATGATTGTAACTTTATAACTAAAGTGATAATGGTAATTTAAAATGTCTTGGTTATATATATATATATATATATCGTTTTTGTTACAGCAAATCTTTCATGAATAATGAATTCCTTTGTTGATAAAGTGCGAATTAATTTCTGCTCTTTATCTCCGTAATCGTACGTGAAATCGTTACTAATATTGAATACAATGTTACAATACAATGTTAATTAGAGTACATATTTAAAAAGACAAGCCTTAATTATAGATCCCTAATACAAAAATACACAAAATTTCATAACTGTATTGTTAACGGTTTTTGCCTTGTCTGGAACCAATCCTGAACGTAATATGAGGTCATGATTCACATAAAAGTAATCAAGACAGAAGGTTTATAAAACAATCCAGCTCCGTAGTGTGAGAGGAAGTGAATCTAATTAAGCTTGCAAGATTTGACGCGCACACTTAACAAATATACTAACATACTAATATACAAACATACACTGCAAGTTACATAAAAGCCTGTAAAAAGTCCGCAGTACTATTATAATATCTTATTTAATGGAAATACTGTAAGTTACATTAACAAGCAATGTGAGCCAAAAACGGAATCATATCCACGTGTGAGTTGTGCTGAGATATTCATTATTATATATGTATGTGTTTTGAATGCCTTGACCCGGACATAGTTTCATTTCGATCTAATAATATAACAGTTGACATGTAAACAAACGAACGTAATTTAATAATAACGAGAATAAAAAAAATGTTTAAAATTTGTATACAATTAACATAATAAAACAATTTAAAACATTGTTGCTCCAAGTGCTTAAACTGGCTCAAACAGGTGTCACTTTTGTCTCTAATTCGGCGGAAACTGATGTGGGTGTATAATCTACTCGTAAGTAAAGACCAATTCTTACTTAATAATTAGCATAATTAACACAAAGACTTGAATTAGCGTCCTTGATCACTAATTTATAGAATTTAGTATTAGTATACTAAACCTTCAGGCGGTCATTCACCCGTTTCGTAAATGCTAATTATACTCATGTATTCCGTTTCGTACAGTAGCGAGTGGATTGAACGGAATTACGGGTGTGGATAGAATAATAGAAATATCTCGATGGATTGTTTAAATAAAACGAATATTGTAAGAAAAGAAGTTCTTGTATATTTATATTAAAGTCGATAATTCGTGTTGATAATAAACATTCGATCTATTTATATTTCTATTTATATTTTTATCTATTTCTGCTCGGCCCGACCAATTTGAAAATCGATTTTCGACTTTGTCTTTGTCCGTGACATGAACTATAAAATAAAATTAAAATACCAAATTTCAAGGAAATCAATTTTAATTAATAATTTCAATAAATAAATAATTATTTTTTACCTTTTTAGCTTTAATAATTAATGAATTTAGACAAATTTATAGGATTCTTTTAATAAAATTTTAAATTATCTCATGCATAAATGAATTGGGTAAATTGAGTCCTCGCAATTCAGTCATAACTTGGGAAAGTGGGGGGGGGATGAAAATCAGCGTTGCTAGAGACCACGGCCTCTTGTCAGCATTAGCTGAGTCCCTGAAGCTAATGCCTTTTTTTTTGTTATGGAGGGGGAAACCTTCCAAAGGCACCCTATGCCGTGGGAGCGATACAGAATTATGTGGGTTTTTTACCGCACTAAAACCCCCCCGGTGGCCTTCCTCACCGCTAGGTGCCTAATGTCGGACTTCTTCCGAGAGGGACCCAAAGTCCCGTACCTGCTCAACTCGCTTTACGACGATGAACCTATTGCCTACCTAAAAATTGTAATTGTTTAATTTGTATGTGTATTTTTGGCAATAAACACATTTTCTTATTAGATAGATTTGTTAGATAAGGATGATATGATTGTAATCTAATTGTAAGTTAAGAGTTTTTGGATCAAGTAATAAGTTTTAGACATTATTAAAAGTACAGATGGAGCTATAAATTTTTATTTACAGCAAATTGCTTTAGTTGCCTTTGTAGTTGCAAAGACGAATACTAAATATTTGCCTTGGATAAATTGTTTAAAAATGTTTTACTTTGGGTTGTGAATAAATATATTATTTATAAAAGAATCAGTGTTGATTTAACTTTTCACTTAAAAATAATTCACGTAGGTATTTTGAAGTATCACTTAAATTTTAGATAAATCAGAAACTTTCTGAAGTAGCTTTAAACTTTGGACACTTTATTTATTATGCATCACTATAAATAAATCGTAGATCACTTTTATTTCAAACAGAAAAATGCTTTCAGACATGATGATTCAACTTCTGATATGCTCAGGTTTATTTTTATACTGTGTTGTTACACTGAGTTTTTGTTTTGGTGAATTTGGGTGAAATATGCGGGTTTTTGATATGTTATCAGAGGCTTAAGTACTTTAAATACATAGTATATTAACTATGGAGGAATACTTTTTATGATATTGACCTTTTAAACAGTTAGCAGATCGCACTTAAGTTGACTTTAATTTCAGTTTAGTGTAAACTAAGCCTAGTTAAGGTTTAAAGAAATTTATTTTAATAATAATTTCATAAGTACATTTGGAAAGCGTTGTTATTAAAGATCGCCCTCACACAATACAAATATCACTTATAAAACACGCATTCAAGTTAATTAACATCTATTAACAAAAAATGAAAGCAAAAAAAGAAAAATTTAGCTCTAGTAATAAGGAATCGTAATGAACTTTCGACGGATTCCTAAATAAACGAATTTGTTAAAAAAAAAATTGTACCATCTGAAAATTTGGTAGGTGTAGGAGTACTGATTATTTTTTCTAAAAAAACTAGTCATTTTGAAATCATGGACACACATGTGTATTTCTGTGTTTACAGCATACAATTTTTATATACAAATATATACGAGTACTATTCAATAAGCGCTTCAGTTCACGGAGTATAGTCTAATCGGTCATGAAGAGACACTCTTGTTCAGTACCTTGTTCAGGTCTATTAATGGATTGAAGATAAAGATTAATTGTACGTTTTGTTTTTTTGTATCTTTTGCAAGTATAAAATATAATACTTTTAATGTTGTTCCAGGAGACTACTCTCTAGATATCAAGGACCTCAGATTGGATGACGATGGCAGATACCAGTGCCAAGTCAGTTCAGGGTTGAATGGTGAGTGACATTTGAAATGATACACTAAATGTAGTGTATGCAGTCTTATGGCCTAAGAAAGTAAATAAGTAGGCGGGTCTCCTGATGCTAAGTGATGCACAGGACATATGGACAAATAACAAAACAAAGAGTGTCACATTGCTGACCAAGAACAAAGTGCTTTTTGAAAAATGCTCTCGCTTATTAGCCCTAGAGAAGACAAAATAGATAAGCAACGCAGGGACCTACTACATCAACAACATTCTTTTGCAAGACTGGAGACAGAAGAAGAATGGGAATGAGAATTACTATAACATTGGGAGTATTAAGAAGTCATATTACATACTAGCAGATAACTCGAATGGCGGCTCAGATGGCGAATGAATTAATTTTACTAAATTTGGTTTGGTTATACTTGCTAGAGCTTCCTTAATTTGAGTCAAGATATTCAAAAGTATAAACATATTATAAACATTGTATGTTTTAGATTTTTGTAATATGTGCAATATTTGTAGGTGAACCTCCTATTCGGTCCCGTTATGCACAACTAACGGTGTTAGTTGCACCAGAACCTCCAAGGATACTCCAAGGTGCTTTCATAGATGCTACCGAAGGACAACCAGTTGACATTGAGTGCGTTTCTGAGGGAGGAAAGCCTGCTGCCGAGGTGAGGATGGAAGGAAAAGAACTTAGGCTTAATGAGTTTCTAGATAACCAAAAGAAGAATTGATAACAAAAACGATAATCACTTCTTTATATTATTATTAATATATTTTTTTTATTTTAGATAACGTGGGTAGATGGTAACCAAGTTGTGATCACAAAAAACGTGCAAAGCAAAGTAGAACTTCTAGAAGACGAACAGCGATACAAAACGAGGTAGGTTCATTTTAATCCTAGATATTTTAATTAAGGATGATCAGGGAATATTTTAATTATGGCAATGAACTTTGTTAATGACCAATACGATCTTTCAAATTGATCATAGCCCATAAAATTGCCATAAGATTTTATTTGCAAAAACGTCAAGTGTGTGTCGCTACAAAATCTGAGGTTAAGTAAAACTAATCTATGTATATCCCTGCAATTGACCTCAAATCTTAATAAAAATATTCTAAAATTGAGCCAATCTCGACTGAATTTCTGTGACAAGAAACAAACCACACCTATATATGGATTAAAATTGAAAACTAATTGTCTTACATACTTAAAATTCTGATAAATTTACAGATACAAAGGTCCAAGAAGCTATTTTATTCAGACTTAGTGTGTGGTGTGAATTTAGAATCAAAAGTGTTGACACAATGTGATAGTAATAAAATATTTGGAATTTAATTTAATTCCTGCCTCCTAAATTATTAGTAAAATCCTAGAAGCTTTAAGGTGCTAAGAGGTTAAAAATAAAATATATGAAGGAACATGAAAAACATTCAGTTAATATATATTAACTGTGCGCAATATTTACACGAAAACTCATGCTTACACCTACTTCACTTCACTAATTGCTCTGCATCATTGAAAAGAAATCAGATAGGCAATTCAACTGCAAATTACGAAAGCAAATTTCATGTAGGCATTTCAGCTTCAAGTCCAAAATTATGAAGCAAATACTGCTCTGAAATATTATCCGCAATTTCGAAGTTGGATGTACTGGGTATTTCAAATTTTGATTGCCTTTAATTAATGAATTTGATGCTTATGATATTATTTTAAATAATGACCACGGGAGGTTAGGATCTATAACTATAGTACTATTACAGTATGCCATAGCGCATTCGATGTTATGTTGTTGTCGTAAGGGATATTTAGAAATACTTTACTAATTATTTTAGAGATACAGAATTTTCGACTCGCCTTCCAAGAGTATAATACCATTACATGACATGGACTTACTACATGTTTAGTGTCACATCACCCCACAAATTAAAAATACGCCGTTAAAAATTATGTCAATAAATAAATATATATTTTTTTTCATTCCTTGCAACCCATAACTTTTTTACCGCTGGGCTCAACTCACAATGTGCAGCCATTACGTATCCAAGCACTAAGCATCCAAGTACGGAGAGGTAGAGGTTTCTTCACACTCAATCTCACTAATTCTAATACTCACATAATTTCGATTCTCCTAATCGTCTGCTTAGGTACTTAATAAAACAATGTTAAAAATTTAAAAACAATGATTAAATGACAAGTTAGGTTTAACTATTGAAATAGAAAGTGCTTATTATAGCAGTCTCATTTTAAATTAAGCTAAAAATTGTGTTAGTTTCACGAGCTTTAAATTGTGCGAATTCGAGTCGTAGTTAACTGGAATTTTATTTAGTTAATCGGTTCAACTTTTGTGTCTGACTGTAAGTGCTTTTAAACGTGCAAAATTTGCATTGTAAGCGAAAGTTTAGGAAAGCGATGGTTCATCTTTTGTTGTGTTGTATGGATATTTGCGCCTTTTTAAATCTAATGCCGAAATTACAAGCTTCATTTAGTTTACATTATTAAAGTTCTGTCGTAAATGTAGAACCCTTTTAGCACCATTTTTCCTTTGAAGGTCCTCTGTATGACATTGGGTTCCTGTAATTTGGAACACGACTGGCCTTGTGTCTATTGAATCCAGAGAATGCTCGTTATCTTCTTAAGGTCATAAGTCGTGGTCGAGAGGGCCCTGTAAATCTTTATCCGAGAAGTCGCCTCCGTCTGAGGACTTATCTTCTACTCTTGTTGTTACTTCGAACTATAAAACATGAAGTATGATTATTAAAATATGTGTTTCTGATTTATATGTTGGTCGTTTTAAACCAGGTCAGTGTTACGGCTGTTCCCCAGCAAGACTCACCACAACCAGACTATCACGTGTCAGGCACAGAACACGGCTGACCGGGCATATAGGATGGCGACTGTTCAAATTGAGGTAAGTCTTTATATTCAGTGAAGATTCAGCCATACTGCTAATACTAGAGGTACTTCTAATAGCCTGGTTTGTTGGTCTTAAGTTATGTTTTAGGACCAATGCGACCTTGTCTTACATAGTTTGTAGAGGTGTAAAGACGCTATGCTTTTGTGAAATACGTTTGTGTTCTGTGAAATACGTTTGTGTTGTAACTTTCCAATCTGAGATTTTAAACGGCTCGCACTTGTTCTGGAATTCACGCCAAATTATAAAATCCAGCCTAATTTCGCAATTAATAATTTGCTTAATGAATTACTAAGTAAAATATTTTTATTGCTGTTGAAAGTTCACTTCGGATTTGTCGTTTACGACGATTGCCATTCTGCTCTAGTGTACTTTTATAAGATCTGGCTTCAACCCATCGTTGGCCCACTACTGAGCACTATCCCCATACCGAGGAGGTCTGTATCATACTCCACCACGCTGCTCCAAGGCTAATGAACAATAAATATCAATTTCTTAATTTTAATATAATAATATTCTTAATTATATCATGGGTTTTTATATAACGTTCAAACTAAGAATACGACAAATTTTTAGTGGTTTATATATAATTTGCCCATTTGGCGCAGCTATCAAAAAGTTTGAACAGCCTTGTAGTAAGATATTTTAAATTTACCGCCTTTTCCGTCATTCCACTTTCACTAGATACACTCTAGAATATACGATCAAAGATAAGAATGTCTAAGTGATAGGAAGATACTGAATGTGTTCGCAAAAACCCTTCAATGGATTATGTTCACATAAGGAATGTATTTTATGTTCTAGGGCATAGGTTTTAAGGTCTGAGAGGCTTTCAATTGAGACATTTGCTTGGAATCGTAGAGGAAATCTTTGAACATTGAATCCTGGATAATCCCTTGTCCTAGGAAAAATAAAATCTCTGTAGCGTAAGATTTGATTTAAACGAGTGTTCCGTATATTATTTATACATTACTCCGTATATTATATGGTATTCTCGTTTGATTACGACGTAAATGTATTCAAGTCAAGAGTGAATAGGCTTTTATTAAGTTAGTGCGTTTTACCATCAAAGACTATGTCGCCATTTACCATCAGGTGGTTTCGTAGTCAAGCTTAACTTATTGAATATAAAAAAAGTTATTTCACTGCTATGGTAGAACCAATCTTTCCCATTATTAAGGTTGGGGGACTTAGCATTGTTTCTAAGCACAGCATTATTATAGATTTATATATTATTATTATAACCTATACATCAGGTTTATTTTCGAAAAAAAAAAATTTACACACACAGAACATTAAAAATTAAATACGTTATAACATAATACTATATTTGAAGCTATGACATGGGTTTCTTCAAGAAGTGGGTCCATCACTTTTTAGCCAGCAACAAGTTTGCGTTACCCCTGGTAATTTCCATGAGGAACGGTGGTTACTGAGCATCAAGGGACCTGTCTGTTCGTTTGTCTGCTGTAGGTACAAAAAAAAACAAAGTATAAAAGTTCACACAAAACGCGGTCTTATCGTTAAATACCGAGCTCTTCCAGACCACGTTTGGATAGGAATTTAAAACTACCTAGATCAAGTTGGAAGTGTGCACTATACTTACAGGTGAAGAAATCTCGTAGCTATATAGAATCAAGTCTCTGTTATTTTATTTATTTTCCAACAATAAAACAATATACCTATTAAAGGAAATAATGCCAAACTGGAAAACAGTTTAACGGAATATAAATTAAGTTCCCGTAGATATGTGTGTGTATGTGTATGTGCGCGAGTGATTGCAAGTGTGTGTGTGTGTATCTTCAAGATTCTCTTTGAAGTAAAGTAATAATAATATAATAGGCTTACGTCATTGTACTGCAGAACCCTGAAAGTACAACTCAAAGGCTCAACTCTCAGTTTATTCAGGGTCGAAACTATTCGTTTCGGATTTGGACCGCTAGAGGACATTTGTTAGAATTTCATTTGAGTAAGATGCGGGCTCCGAAATCGTGAAGATATTAACTGTGCTTGTGGCGGTAGTTTAAGCGAATTGTTGAAAATGGTCGAATTATCATTGCAGGATCTATTTGTTTATATGTCTAGCTGTAACAAATTACATTCCGCTTAACACGGGTTTGTCTTCTTATTGAGCAGGCCTAGAGTGTATTCCACCAGGCTGCTCCAATGCTAAATGGTGGAGTAATTAGTAGACAACCCAATCGAAGCCGATAACAGCCGCGATGGCTTTATGTGACAGCCGAAGCACGCTCATGAAATTTGTACCATTTGCGGTTGCCTATCCTCCTACCGACAGCAATTGCTGTTATTCAACTTACTTGCGATCAGAAAAGCCATCGACGAACATTTTATGTCTAGTTGCGAGTTTACCAGAATATTTATTATGACCTAAGCAAATTATGACGTGTTGCCTGAAGGTCAGTTTTCACCACGAGTGCTACCAACTCGTTGCTAGTCAGGAACAGTTGACCAGTTCTCAAAGAATGTTGTAGCTACATCCTAGAAGGCTTACTTGATTCACATTTTTTTGTCGATAATATTTGCAATAAAAAAATATACCTTGTCTTAGGTGAAGTACATCCCGAAGCTGGAACTCGCGGTCAAGTCAGGGCTGGTGAATGACCATATACCGGAAGGTTCAGAAGCGAGGATCCAGTGCTTGGTGGACTCCAACCCTCCGCCACAAATCTATAGATGGTACCTGAACAATAACCCGGTTATTGGAGATTACACCGACGAAATGGTAAGATTCTTGTTCAGTATTATTTTAATCCATAAGAAGATTTCTTTGTTCGGGTTCAGTTTGTTATTGCATTGTTTTAGAAGAAGAAAACTTTTAGTCTTATTTCTTCTATGCTACTTTATTGGTATGCGCGATACAAATATTGTAAGCTGAATAAGATCAGTTTTCTTATATCCTACGAAATTGAAATTATGTATATTGACATACAATAACAATCCATTTATGTTAAGTACGACTGAAGCTTGATATTACATTCAGGATAAGTAAAAGAACTCTTTACTGGTTATCAATATAGTTGCTTTTGTATTATTATTCGTATTAATTATTGTAGACAACCCCTGTGGGTTGGCTCACTACTGAGTACGGGGCTCTCCCAATACTCTGAAGGCCTCGAGCAGACTCCGCCACGCTGCCTCAATGTGAATTGGTGTTTTGAGGGGCCAGTGACCAACCAAGATGTCAAAACTTTTTAAGCATCTTGTCTTGAACATGTCTTAAGGTTTGCTGTAGGTCGGGTTCGACGGCTTTATGCGCCAAGCTTGGAAGCGTTCATGAAATTTTTGTTACACTAGCGGTCACCCATACTCCTACCGACCGCATCCGCTGTTCAAATCCTTACAATTGACGTTTACACTTGATTTTCAAAATATCCACCATAAGTTTTATTTACTGTCAAATCTTTTCTCATAAATCATACACGGTACAGTCGTACCCATCAACATTTTCCCATATTTGTACAGTCACGATCACTTGTTTCATAACAAGTAATAGCTAATGCATGAGCGAGCAAGATGAAATTTACTTCAAATAATTGCTGGTTTTACGGCGCTGTGCTGCTAAATTAAAAACTTTACGACTGTAATACTTGTTAAATTGTCTATTTGAAATTGTACATTTTGTTGAAGATAGCGTCGAAAAGAAAAATAGAAGAACAGAGAATGATGACGCAATAAAAAGACACTTAGAACTTGAAGTATATTAAAATGTAGAAATGAATGTAGTAAAAATAAATTTGTTCACAACGATTCGGTCCTTATAACTATAAATTGAATGATACGTAAAAATACAAGTAAATCATTTATACAAATCAAACTTGTTCAATCAAAAAAGTAAAAATAATACTTAAAATATATAATAATACTTATTACATTTTTTTATATAAGACTACAACTAGTCTATTTTTTCTTGTGTGGCAAGAGTGACAGCAACACGCCAGTCTGGTGTTGTTAATGTCAATGGGCGGCATTGATGTCTTACCATCACGTGACCCGCTCCTTTGCCTGTATATAACATCAAAAAAACTAATACATTATTAATAACGAAGTGCTTTACGGATACAATAAGATATATATTGAAGTTAAAAGCTTTCTTTTTAGCTATTCTGTGCTGATAGCCGTGATAGCTTAGTGGTTAAAAATTCGACCTCCTCGGGGGGTTCGGGTTCAAACCCCAGGGCGCGCACTTCTGACTTTTCGGAGTCATGTGCGTCTTAAGAGTTGTGAAAATGGCAAATGTCACTTGCTATAATGGTGAAGGAAACATCGTGAGGAAACCATGCCGGGGAGTTTGCAAAACACAAAGGTGTTTGACGTCTGCCAATCCACACTTGGCCAGTGCCTGCCCGTGGTGGACTATGGCCTTAACCTTCTCATTCAGAGAAGAGACCCGTGCTCAATAACGGG
>DWJZ01009439.1:0-10708 GCA_018249125.1 Asbolis capucinus
TTTCTGTGATGAGCAGGAATGTTTGTTCTGTGTGTCTGGGTGTAAATATCTATATAAGTATGTATTTAAAAATATATGTGTATGTTTATCAGTTGTGTGGTCACCATAGTAGAGGCTAGCGCTTAGTTTGGGTTCAGATACGGCCATCTATGTGAGAGTTATTCAAAGATATAAAGAAAAGGAAAATAATATTATATATATAATAATATAATATATAAATATTACCAATGGCATCATATTCGTCCTCAATCTCAGTACAATGTCGCTTACTGGTCGCCGCTTCATCATGCAAAGGATACCGCTTCAGACTTGACGAACTCTCTTCAGCTTCCAACACACTTGTTGATACCTTATACTCCGCCTGGTAACTCTCCACTGGTGGGTTGAATGCCGTGTCATCGTCCTCATCTATATACTCTGATGCATCTTCTTCTAACTCCTGTAAAAATATATAATTCGAGTAACTATCAGAAGTTGGGAAGC
Source organism: Asbolis capucinus (assembly GCA_018249125.1). Classification (NCBI taxonomy): domain Eukaryota; kingdom Metazoa; phylum Arthropoda; class Insecta; order Lepidoptera; family Hesperiidae; genus Asbolis; species Asbolis capucinus. The sequence goes on from DWJZ01009439.1 coordinate 484, forward strand.
GCGGGTATATTAATTATCTTGCAAAACGAAAGCGATTACGAAAATTTTGCAATAATTGTAGATCACAAATTCGTATTATGTATCGTGCTTTTTATTAGGTATATAGCGCTAATTTCATCGCAAAAAGTGCAGTCTCGATCAGCGACCGTTGCACAAGCAAGCACGAATGTAATACGACGTTTTTCGACACAGCGAAAGTTTATGTAATTGTTTGCTGATCGTTTGTCGCATGCTCGCTGCTTGCAAATTTTACGTACTGGGCCTGTCAGTTTTGTTTTATGCCATATGGCTACGAAATCCTAAAAATATATGTCAGAGACTGTTCTATGAAATTATAAGTTTAACCACATCTGATAACCGCCGTTTTTATGATACATTCAAAAACTTCTCTATATCTCTAATAGTTTAGCTAATCCCGCCAGTGTTCTACACTTGGCACTTCAGATCTTCAAATTGCATTCCTATAACCTATTCGCGATCTTGTGGAATTGTTTAGCTGGCTTGACCTTTTATTAAGAATAAACTAAGAAATGAAAATACTTGTACTATATATTGTTCCTTTTTTGGAACAAGTAATAAAAAATAACAGTAAGGGTTGTCTGAGAACTGTTAGTGTTTACTAATACAAACAGACGTAAGATGAAATTCTATGAATAGGTCCTTTTTACTCACTTTTGTCCGCGGTTTTTTGTCTCATTTCAAAATCTAATGACCGCTCAAAACTATCTCACAGGATAGCACATAACCAAAGAAATTGACTAAGTGTGAGTCTTAATAAGGGTGACTAATGCGCGAGCATTAAGGATTCCGTACTATCTATACTAATATTATATATACTAATATTATAAAAAGGAAAGATTTTATTGATTGTTTGTTTGATGGAAATAGGTTTCGAAACTGCTGGGCCGATTTAAAAAAATCTTTTACCATTAGATCTCTGATGAACATAGGCTTTAAAATATTTTCAAAAACGTTATGGGTCCCTATACAAACTTCGATAATGTAACCCAATGTGTGAAAAGACTTCCTTATATCGCGCAAGCTGCGGAAATTACTGACAATACAGCAAAATTATGCTCTAAAGTTTTATAGAGGACATCAATATCGACAAATAAGTCCACGATACTATATATCTAATTGTTACAGTTATGTCACAATAATCACTTATTTCCGATTAATGGCTCTTTGGAAGCGAAGCGCGGGCAGTTTTTAGTTTTCAATAAAAACGCTAAAAACACATTCGTTATATGGGTGCCCTCTTAAATATTTATTTTATTCTGCTCTTTAGTATGCTATCATAACGGAATTACATCATCTGTGAAAATGTTAACTGCAACTATCACAGTTCATACATTTGCTGATACAGCCTGGTGACAGACAGACAGACGGACGGACGGAAAGTGAAGGCATTAGGGTCTCTTTTTACCCTTTGGCTACGGAACCCTAAAAAAGGTAAGTCCAGAGACTTAGAAGGCTATGAATGAGTTAAAACCTAGATTTTAAGCTACTAACAGGAGAGTGAATGGTGCACTTTTATTATTTACCTGGGTCACGATTAAAGAAAGATTTATGACATTAACGTGACAAGTATGTACATACATACGTCAAAAATTCTTTTCGAATCGTGGCCTATACTCGGCGCAAATTCGACGATTTTGTATGGTAAAAATTCCAGATGGAATTTGCTTTGGTTTTAACAATGGGACAGTCGAACTAGTCCGCGTGATGATAAAGCAGTATATGTGTTATTCCAGGCCTAGCTATCTCAGTGTCAAATTTTATTAAGTTGCGGTAAATAGTTTTTGCGTGAAAAAAGCCATCCATCTATACTCCCAAACTTTCGTATTTATAAAGTTGCCGCCCGTTGTATTTGAAATAGACAAATACACATTTTACTTTTTAGAATGTAATATTTTGCGGTATGACATAAAATAATAAAAATTAAGCGTCATGTTTATCTATATATGTATATAAAAGAAAGTCGTGTTAGTTACACCACTTATAAGTCAAGAAGGGCCAATCAAAATTTTATGATTTTTGGAGTTGTAAACGTCCGGGAAAGTCTAAAATGTAATTAAATGTGATATTTATTAATAAAAACGTGATAATTTTTACAATATAACTTTTCCATACAAACCACACCACGTTTCGTAATGTCAAATAGGGTTCGTTCAAGAATTAGACATTAAACAAGACTATAATTTTAAAAGATCAGTAACATGCTCATTCAATTATTTATCATTTATATCTGTTTTATGACTATTTTAGTTTGTTTTTAATTATTCCTTTTTATAAGGCTGCATATATATTATTAAAATAGTTTTCTGGAACTATCATAAGTATTTTTCTAAGAAAATTTCTGAACATAGTAATATTTGATTTGACAGTAAACAAATAATATGTCATTAATTTAATTTGTCAAATCCATGACAGTACGCGTCCATTACAAAAAATACTGGAGTAAAGAATAGAATGCAGATTTCCAGAAGTTTTGACTCTTTGTCTGTATACGTGCGTGCTATCTCAGAAATTACTGATCCGATTTAATTTGTATTGCTTTTAAGATAAGATATTCAATCTATATATACGCAGCGTAAAATTATTATTAACAATTTGTAGCTTAATGAATAAACAAGTTCGTGGGTACTGTTGGCTCAAAATATTTTAATTAATTGAGCAGGACAACGTATGGTGGGTCAACTAGTTATTTAAAAAGGTTTATGAAAATATGTAAAAACACAAGCTTAATTAATTATAAACCCTAATACAAACAAATACACAACATACATTGTGTTATTGACCGTTGAGGAGTTCCCTTGTCTGGAGCCAATTCTGAACGCAGTATCAAGTAGTGTTTATCATAAAAATGCATTGTCACGGGATGGAAGGTTTATGCAAAATTCCAGCTCTGTAGTGTAAGAGGAAGTGGGTGTAATTAAGCTTGCAAGATTTTACCCAAACAACAAACAAATTGTAAACATAAGTTCCTTAATTGATAAAAATAAAATTAAGTACACAGTAGCTACTAAAAGAGAATTCACTTATTGTGTTGAAAATTTTGACAGGCTAAAGTTTAAAGTTCCGCCTCTTTTTCTTTACAAAGAAAGCTTTCCTTTTTGCAATGAGTGTAAATAATAATAATTAAATAAAAATGCGTTACCGGCCAGGGTAGGCGGGTCGAACAACGCTTAACATTGGTTACGTAAAAATTAGGAAAGGGAGTTACAGAAAGACGTTACGCGTCGTTACATTTAAAAAAATTTAAAATTCTTGAAAGTCCCCTTATTTGCGTCCCCTTATTATAATGTTACTAGCTTCCGCCCGCGACTTCGTTCGCGTAGAATAGTTACTTTGAGCTAACCCGCGACTTCGTTTCTGTCATATATGATTTTTGCGTAACTTTTACCGTTAACGCAGCGCACGCAGCGGAAGCTCTTAATAGGAAAAAAATACCCCGACTTTGAAACATTCTTCATTGGTGCTGCGCTTCTGTAAGTCTTAGTATGATGATATATAAAGCCTATAGCCTTTCTCGATAAATGGGCTATCTAACACGGAACGAATTTTTCAAATCCTTTTTTCTGAGATTAGCTTGTTCAAGCAAACAAACTCTTCAGCTTTATAATATTAATATACATAACAGACGTCTTCTGCTAAAATAGCTATACAAAATAACTTAGAAGTTAATATCGAATATTTTTGATATGTTGGCAATTCATCGATACGCATTATAAAACTAGGTGTGATCGCGACTTCGTCCGCGTGGAATTTAACAAAAATTGTTATTGTTTAGTGCGTAGTTTTTATGATAATTTTATTTTTAAAATCTATAATAAAAGTAGATAGTTCCAGAAATTTGCCGGAACATACAGATAGACTCCAAAAGGCCCCTCACTGGGTCTACCCAACAGATTTTCATGCAGTTTTTACCAATAGGTAGAGCGATTCCGGAGGTAGGATTTTTGCGTATAATTTGTTAAGGTTTTGCCCTAAACTGCTGGAAATATGATGATAATTAATAGGAAATTCAGAAAAAATCAAGCCATCATAACATATCATATGAGGGAAGCCGCGGGCGTACCCTAGTCGTTAAAAAAATGCATATGCGACATTATGTCGTGACCTTGTCGCATAATGTGAAAACACCCTACATTCAATATAATTCTGGCTGAATTGAATGAATCGTAAAATAATTCTTCTTTTATGAAACGTTTGCAAAAACATCATTCTCATATGCACTTCTCAGTTCGCGTTAAGCGCAACTTATTCACAGCTCGAATTATGTAAGACATTCGTGGAGCACCGATTGTTATCAATGTAACACAATTTATTATATTCTTTATGTGCATTGTAATAAGGTTTTATTTGTATTGTTCTAAAGATATTGCATGATTAAGTGAAGTGAGATTGAAACAGTTGCTTTTATTTTCTGAGAAAATGTTGTTAAACGATTGAGTAGTTAATAAACATGTTTGTGATATACATTAAAATATTTTAATTTGCAGTTTTATTTACTTACCTTATACATCTTAGAGTAGAAAGAATACAATACATTCAGCAAAATATACTTATATATCAAATACTATGCAATATTGTACATTGAGTCACCTTGATATATATTTCGACGGAAAAGAATTCAAGCTATTTTCAGGCCATAACAATAGATACGAATAATATTAATTGTTATTTAATGTAGCAATTAACTTCAGCGTCTTTTGCTTATTTGAAATCTGCACAAATTTTATTGTTATGAGTTCTTGGCAAATTTCTGTAAAGCGTAGTAAGACTCGTGTATTCGTTAAAGATGCAGTCCATGTAATCTTATGCGTTTGATGAATATCTTGAGGTATCTGATTCCAAAACTATAAATTTTGCCTACATTAGACAAAAATAATATAATAGAATTTTATTCTGGTATACAATAGAAAAGCTGCCTTGTTACCAAGGGAGATAAATTCGACCGTGAGTGTCAGTCATGGTCGAGACATGACTCATGGCGCAAACTGTCAGTTTGACCCGTTTTTATGAGACCAAATAACGATTAATGAAATGCGATCTGCAAACGTTCTTTAAGCGATAAATTGAACCGACGCTCGGCAGGTGTACGCAGACCCTAGCGCAACCGGCATCGAGGTACTACCATCGCGTCTACATTTTACGCGCACGTTCATTTCACTTCCGCTGTCGGTTGAACGGACGGAGCGAGTAGGAAAGAAAGAAAATAACGTTCTTTTCTTTAGAAAAGATAATATCGGGTGGCGGTGCGGGCGCGCGGCGTGCCCCCTCCATGTCACGGTTTGCGCGCGCTCGCTTGCCATTGGCCGCGCGCGCCCCTCCCGCTGCGGCCGGGTCGCACGCGCAGCGTCTAGATTTCCAGATTTGAAATCTCGACCGTTTATTTCGTGACGAGCGGCCGGCGCGCGCGGGTCTCAACTCGCGCTGCCTCGCCGGAAGCGCGCCGCCGCATTTCATTCTTGTTTTAAAAACACAGCAACGTGCTCGTTTATGTTCGGTCGGTGCAACGTGACGTCTCGGACGATAAGTGCGTGCATATTTGCAGTGCGTCGTGCTCCGGATTCGACGGTACCGTCAATTTCTTTCGATGAGTGGAGGTTTAGTGCATGTTTCATAATTACATCATGACTAGATCCACACTCATCCATGGAAGTTGCGAAGTTCTACATGAAGCGAGCGAGCGGCGGCGGAGGACGCGAGAGATGGCGTGCCGGTGATTACGGCCGGGTATCATTACCGAGCGCCTCGCTAATGATACGTTGCGCGCAGGTACGCGGTCTATCGCAAGAGGTAACCTCAGCGTGTCTACCTGCCTGCTCGGTCCAAATTGTCGTTGATTACGACCGACAGTATTGCTTGTTCGGAGTGAGTTTTTGTCGTAGTTTTTATGACTCTTGAATGGAGAGCCGACGGTTGGCGGAGCGTTCTCAAATGCTAGAATATGTTGGAAAGGTTAGGAAGTTCCCGGATTCGGTTTGGCGATAATAGCGTGCGTACGGGGTGAGTGCACGCGGACGAGGGCGGGTGGAAGGGCGCGGTGAGAAGCGGCGCGGGCGCATCTGCTCCTTCTGAGAAAGGCCATTGTGGCGGTCCCGGAGTGGTCAGTGAGGTGACGTCACGGGCCGGGGCGACAACCTGACGCTGAGCCTTCCCCTCGCCCCTCTAATGTACACAATGCACATCCGATAGCTTGTACTACATTTTGCATTGATAATTTGTTTTATTGTGTAAAGTTTTCTCGGAATGGGAATATTTAGCGCCTTGCCCATGCTTTGTTGACTCCCCTTTGCGGAAGTTGTCATTCAACTCGACGAGCCAGCTTGCTGAATTTGATATTACTGTTGTAGAAATATTGAAAGGATGTTTTAACGCGCAACTGTCTTAAGTACTGCCTACCTCGGCAAAATAGTTCTGTATTTATTCTTATGATCGAAATGTTGGATAGTAAGTAGCCAAGTTAGGTATGTACGAGATCCGTATTGAAACAAGTTTATTACTGTTACTTGAGTGTTATTTCCTGCTTGGGTATTTCCCTGAGTACTCGACCGTTACACTTAATAGTTAATGGCTTATCTTCAAAATCGCTTACCATGCAGGATGTAGGTAGGTACGTGATTTTTTATTAATATTTTTTTATTTTTTGAAGTTGGATTTTTTATTTTGCGATTAGATATTCTTTGTAGACTGTACTTATTTCACGAACACATAAAATCAAAAATTGGTACGGTCTTACCCAACATAACCTCTAAAACATAAAGCCAAAATTATATTTTATTGTGGGTACTTATCAATATTATACAAAATAGCGCTGTATTAATAAATTAAGTTATTATATATTTAGCGGGAAAAAGAAATAACGTTACTGATATTACACAAAAAATCTTCAATACATATTATATTAATAAAATTTCAGATCCAATTATTTCGATTTATAGTTTGCAAAAGGACCACGTGAACTTTACTTAAAGAAATGCATCAAATAAATTTTATGGGCGATTTTACCAACGACAATTTTTCACACAACGCCTCAAGCCCATGGTTATAAAGTCCCTAATTTTATCAAAGTCATTCCCAAAAAGATTGAAAATAGCTTTCTAAGGAAGGGAGTTAATAGTTTTCTGAGTAGTGCAGGTAGTCGCTCTTCAGGTATAAATAATAGAACTCGACAAAAGGATGGTTTCTCAGAATGCGGTACATTCAAACCGGTTTTTTTGTCTATGTCCTCTCTAGGCGGTTCTGAACAGAATTTAATATTAATATTCTGTTGTAACAGAATAAAGAGGTTGCAGTAAAAAGTTGTTAAAAAGCGTGAAGTTGAAGCTTTGATAGGTTTCGGCGTTTTATGCAAGAAGTCACAAACCGATGACTGAAAGTATGAATTGAAAAGAAATTGAATTTTAGGTAGGTCCGTACTTTTCATAGCGCTTAGATAGGTGGTAATTTTTTCTACCTACCTGACGATCTCTGATTATAAATGTTATCGTTTTCAGGGTTATTCAAATAAAAAAGAAACTAAATTTAAAAAATAGAAACGTATGTCTTTTAATTACATTCATTAGAAAGTTTAAATCTTTTAGTACCTATAAATTTTTTATCGGTATCTTGCCATAACAACGTGGATTGTTGTGAGCATTTTTTTATTACCTTTCAATGCTGAATTTATAATTTAATTAAATATTTTTTTTATATTATCATTATTTATATTAGCAATTTTAATAATTATTAATATTTTAGTTTTATTATTATCAGACTTCCCTGTTTTGATTTTTATAAATAATTACTAATCTTTCTAGCCTACAATTTTATGGAGTTATATTTATATATTATGTGGAGAATTATTTTGTAAAAATGTTTGTATCTTTAATCGTTTCAAACAGGTACCTAAAAGGAATTAAGTTTAGGGTAAGTAAGATTATGTTATAATTGTAGACGAAGTATTGTTTTGAATTTGTTTATTTTTCACATTCCAGAGTTTTTCTGTTTTTTTACTGAACGAATTCTCATTTTGCCGCCAGCCAATAAATACAATCCTTGTACAATTTATTTTGGTTTATAATTGTAAAAATCCTTCTAATATTATTCATGTAACTTGGTGTCGGGAGATAGATGGATATATGTTTGTTACCCCTTAACTTAAGTACTACTGAATCCATCCGAAGGGAATTTGGCACAGGGATAGATTGAAATCTGGAATAAAACAGGCACATATACATTTTAGTAACAGATGCACAACGAATTCTTACTAAATACCCCTTGTAATTTTTCCCAAATAAAGTGTAAACTCTTTATAACAATCCTTTGTACCGGAAGACTCCCTATAAAATAGAAGTGAACACAACTTTATGTTAAAACCCACGTATTGTTCATCCACTCCATATAACGATAACTTTCTTCAACGATAAATAATTAATACTGTGTATTCCATGCAATAATTAAAATAAATAATCCAAAAACAGCTTTAATTTACAGATTTGTCTCTTACATCAAATGTAGTTCCCATTTTAACTTCAACTATTAAAATACACGCTTCACTTGTGCAAAACAGTTAAATGGTGAAACCACGATATTGACTAAAATATTGTACCTATAACAAAAACCAATTGTCTAGTCTGTCCGCTTACTTTTTATGCAATTCAAACTCTGAACGGAATATTTTTCCTTATTCCAAATAGATCTCACAATCTTCTGTTTATAAAACACGAAAAATATAATATTCTTTGTTGTGCAAAAACGAACATTCTTGTTTTTGAGTAAACACATAGTATAATTTGTTTTTTATCTTTCGTGGGTTTAACTCAGGACCTCTCACTCTAGACACCGACGTTCAAACGATCTTATCATATATGAACTCTAAAAAAAAGTTATAAGAACACCACTGAGTTTTAAATCGTAACCGGTAGATATTGTATTATAAGATGGCCTTAGGAATGTATTTGCCATTTTCGTACATTATACTTCGCAAGTTATAAAAATCCCTTGGTTAGTAACTGTTGATTATTGATATTATATTATGAGCATCAAACAAGTATCTTAGATTTCTAGATTTTTTTTTGGCACGGGGGAAACCATCAAAAGGCGCCCGGTACTTTGGTAGAAATACCGGGTTATGTGGGATTATCATTCACCAATACAGAGGCCGCGTTTTGTAGAATCTGGGATCTCTCATGTTCTCTGCGTGCGATGTCCTCTTTGTGCCCATCTCGAGGTAGTTCTTGGCTTCCTACCTACACCAATCTTTTCTAGCAAAACCAAGTCGACCGCGAAATATTTTCGACACTCTTACAGATGTTTCAAGTGAGTATATCAATTTTTTATTGGACGGCAACTCGTCGGTGTTACCTTTAGTAATGTTAATGGACATTGAAGGCAATGACCACACACCATCAGTCAGGAGTCGCATCTGCTCGTTTGCCTTTATAATATAAAAGTCTCTTTGATTTAGCATAGTCGTACAACTAGTAGTTCTTTCTCGTTATGTAATGCTTATGGTAATATGTAAAAAAGTGACCTCTTAACCGACTATGGGTAAGGCAGTTATAGCCACGTTTTGAACGTTGGTCTCTCGGAAGAAGATACCGCGCACCTCTAACTTCCAAAGTTATGCGCATATCAGAAGTTGATAATCACCTGCTTCGTGAGTAAATTTGTACGCCTGAGCTGTTTTTTGGTTTAATTTGTTCCCCAATGAGGTCTTAAGGATGGTTACATGCACCAATCCACATTTGGCCATCGTGACCTATGAACTGTACCCTATATATTGTGAGAGGACACCCGATTCCTATGGGAATAATAGTGAAGCTTGCCTCCCCCTTCTCTTTGCACGCCTTGTCTCTACTCGTGCTTAAAACCCCTAACAGGGGATTACCTGCCTACTATTGCACGTGTTCTTGACATAAATATTATGCTGTTAAGGCAAATCGGAACAATATAGTACGCGAAACCTAACACCTAACAATGAATTGTGTAATATGGTGAGTTAGTTACTTATTGGTGTCGATGCACGCTGCCAACTCACGTGTAGGGTTGGCTACTACGTAGGTCACTAAAAATTTTGCATAACTTAAAAATGCAACATGTTATAATCTAATTATTATGTTTATGGCTTTTCAAAATACTCTCCATTGCATTTTCAATAATTTTTCATGCGATCGAACCATTTTTTTATACAGGAGGGCCACAGATCTAAAGGCATGTTATGTACGTGCTGATT
>DWJZ01009440.1:0-10707 GCA_018249125.1 Asbolis capucinus
ATTGGTGATATATTTTAACTGTATTCAATTATTTACTTTAAGTTTCTCATTCTAAGTGACAATGTAATTTCGGGTAGTCAATAAAAATAATCTTTTAAACCAAAAATATACAATTTTTTCACAGCAACAATAAAAGAAATCATAAAGATGTTTTTCAGCATAATTCAAACAAATGAAATTAATTTAACAGGCTATTGATAAACCTTTTCAATTACTCAAATTGAACCAAATTTCATAGCGACAGAAGCACACGAGGACTTTTGTTTTAGCATTATTAATATCGGTATCATGTTGGCATTCGCAGGGCACTTGGTTTTGTTTTACGCGATCCGGATATGAATACCATTTTTATATCAAACAGGCCAGCGATCCTTTTTCTGTTTGGCAAATATAATATGTATATCGTGTTTACTGTAGAAAACATTCAGAAATATTCATCTTTATGATTATGAGAGACTAACTGACCCAGAAAACATTGCTCTACTACATGTATTTATAACTTACCTGTCGTAAGAAATCAGAGCCGTTTCCCGGTATATATTGTATGTAAAACATAAAGAAGTTTTCAATTCGTCGTGGTTCCTGAGATTAGCGCGTTTAAATGAACTATTAATCTGTATAATATTCGTTTCATTCTTTATTTATTTGACAGGTTTTATACATTTTTATTTCTTTAGCTACAATACAGAATTTTTATTTCTGAGAATTGTGAACACGGGTTCTAAATACGCTGTATCTGTTTCTGACAAACCATACCATCTTTTGTTTTTCTTTGTTTTTCCCTTCATTTAACTGAAGGTAGAATATTGGGCCGCGTAGAAATCTTTATCAATCGTTTTCTGTGAAATTGAAATAAATAAAATCGGCTACGAGCGAATAAAATCATCACACGTGTTCCGTAGTGCGTTTTTTGCAACAAAGCAACTGTTCAAGGTGTAGATGTGGCCCCTGTGCTAATTTTTGGCTTTGTGGCCATTTCGAAACTTTTTTTATCATTCAGTGGCCTCAAACATGACTTAATTGCGATTTAAAAACAAGTGTGTTTTGCGAATGGAAAACGATTACGAAAATCTTGCATTAATTGCTCGATGATCGCAAATTCGTATTTCATATCAGCGGTAATCGTGCTATATTATTATTATAAGCGTTCGTTTTGGTGCATGCAAAATATGCACAGTGTCAAGAAGGGTGTGTTAAAAGAGCAATCGCCTATGTTATACGACGTTTTCTGAGACATTTTTAATATATCTGACAGTATGACACCTTGTGAAAAATCCGGTGCTACTATTGCTGATTGTTTGCTCCCTGCTTTTGTGGGTTTGGCTGTGGTTTTAGTGGATTCAAGTCGCACAGACCTGTCCGGGTTCCCGTATTCAGATGGATAAGACGAGGGACTTTCCACACGTAAAAAAAAGGGTAGGTTAGGTTATTATTATAATTTCCAGATAACTTGTCGAGCCACACGCGTCTACCAACAACATCATAACCTATAGTTATGTATGTATATGTAAGTATGTTACTCATCACTGCAGTAACGGTTACATATACATCAGTATACCATGCTATTAAAGGGATTACGATAAATCTATTACTGCGGCTAAGAACATATACAAAACAATCAATTAGTGTAATTATATTGATGCAGGTAGATGTTAAGCTGATGAGTTATACCTGATATGTCATTGTTTTGAATAATAAAAGACATTAATTTGCTAAGGGTGTCATTCCGTTAGTCTTTCACGTGATGTACTGTTATGGTTGATAGGACTGATAAAAAAGTAAGCAATTGCTTCTACTAAGTTAGTGCACTTTACCATTGAAGACTTTGCCACTTACCATCAGGTGGGATCGTAGTCAAGCCCTATTTTATTGTAGCTAAAAAAAGAGTTCACCGTTGCCTAAGAATTAATACCAGACGAATTACCATTTCAACGGCACTGCAGAAGAGCTTTACACCTGTTTTGAAGAAAATCATACCACAGCGGGCCGGGAAGACTTCAGGAGGAAGTCCAGTCATTAACAAGTACGTGGCAAAAAAGATTTTGAATACGGCGGGTTGCCACTGTTTCGTCGTAAAAATCCCGCCAGTACGAAGGGCGCGCTTCGCCTCGTCTTTTACCATATACCGCGAAGGATTGGAATAACTTTCCCCGTCGGTGTTCCCGTTCGAATACAGTGTAAATGTTTTCAAATCAAGAGTGAATAGGCTTCTACTAAGATTGCCTAAACATCGATGACTTTAACCACTTACCATCAGGTGGGATCGTAGTCAAGGGCTAACTTATATAAGGTAAAATAAAAAATAGACCATACAGGTTCTCCAGCAGTCCAACTGGTGTAGGTAGAACGTTAATTTTTGCTGAGTGGTGCGATGAAGGAATGTACTTGACAGAAATTGACTTATTGCTAGGATTTTTTTAAGACGGGAGATAACAGACTATGGAGTAGACAACCTAAAAGCCAGATTTTATGGCACCCGTAGGCTTTAATAACATAACGATTGCTGTCTAACGATAACAAACGGGACAGACAACTTTACGTGCCTTCCAAAGCACGGAGGCGTTTATGATTTTTTTTAACCACTAGCGGTCACCGACCTACCAACCTTGCCCGCTGTTGCTTAATTTTTCACTTACAATTAAAATAACCAGGCTGTAAATGCTTCAACTTATTTATCATTATCTCAACCGATCCTGGCCCATTATTGAGGACGGGTCTCTTCTCTGGATGAGAAGATTAAGGCCATAGTCCACCACACTGGCCAAGTTTGGATTGGTAGACTTAACACACCTTTGAGTTTTGCAAACTCTCCGGCATGCAGTGTCCTCGCCATGTTTTCCTTCACCGTTATAGCGAGTGACATTTAAATGCTTAAAACGCACATAACTCCGAAAAGGCAGAATTCGCACCCTGGGATTCGAACGAATCGGGATTCGAGTAGGAAGCCGAATTCTGAACCACTAGGCTACCACCGCTATTTACAGAACTTATCACAAAAACGTAATCGGACACAATATATACAAATATTCATATATGTGGCGCTCGTCATTAAATATTTTTGTTTCCTATAATATTAAAGATATACAAGGTGATTAATCGTAGTTTTTGAAAATATCTCCTCCACATCTGTTATTTAATTATATATTATACTAGTCGGGACAAAAAAAGATAGAGCTAAGGTATTTCAAACCTATTCTTCGGAAAGTATATTTAATTATTGTGAACAATTAAAAAAATAGGCATTTACGGCTATTTAAATTTCGCTGTCACTGGATGCTGTAAGAAATCTGTACACATTACATCAGTTGGTCTAGTGATTACTAAACATTGCCCTGCAATAAAGTAATATTACTGTAATATTTGGCTACTAGCCACTGCATGCGCGGAGAACTGTTCATACTAAGTGGCCTATGTCACCCCCGGACCACCATATATTTCCACGTAAAAAATCACGTCAATCCATCGACCAGTTTCGACATGAAAGATGAACAAACATACATGATGTCCTACAGTTTTACAGAGGACATCCTTGTCTACAGATAAGTCCGCGACACCATGTCTAACTGTTACAGTAATGTCACAATAACTACTTGTTTGTGGTAACCGGTAACCAAAGCGAAGCGAGAGTAATTTTTAAGCCGGAGGACGTGGGTTCTATTCCCACTGAAGTCAGATATATCTGTAATGAACAGGAATGTATCTTGGCCATAGTCCACCACGCAGGCCAGTGCGCATTGTTAAACTAGACACACTTTCTAGAACTTTATGGTGATCTGACGAGTGCAGGTTTCCTCACGTTCTTCTCCTTCACGTGAGACAAGTGATAATCTAATCTAGTGGTTAGTGAACCTGACTGCTACACCGAAGGTCGTGGGTTGGACTCCCGACCAGGCCAAACTTTTCTGTGATGAGTAGAAATATTTGTTCTATGTGTAAATATCTATATAAGATTGCATTAAAAAATATGTATGTGTATCAGTTGTTTGATCACCATAGTACAAGCTAACGCTTAGTTTGGGGTCAGATAACCGCGTGTGAGTTGTCCAAAATATATTTATTATTGTTATATTATTTAACTAGAAATTAAAAGTATGCGCAGGATTTGAACCCAGGACTTCCCTTCGAAAGATAACCTTTCAACCTACCACTACCACATACCACTACCACATCTCAAAAAATACTAGAAGAAACTAGGCAGAGTTATTAGTAGACTGTGAAATATCGCGGGAGAGAACAGGAAATAAATTAGAATTCTGCGGAAAGCGCAACTACTGGTGCAAAGGAGATATTTATCTTTCCGACAGTATCTCAGTAACTATTCTCGAACTTCTGTTGCAAGTTTGTAGCAAACGGCATAGGGTTTCACAGTGCAGACATTAACGGTCGATATGTTCTTCTGTGTGAACAGTTTCGGAAGGACGTCATGCTGTTTTCATTATAGCGTATTCTGAAAATAGGTTTCTAATACTCTCTTCCTGGCAACACGTTAGCCACATGCCAGTCTGGTGTTGACAATGACTTAGCTCTCGTTCTCTGCTCGTTTGTCTGCTTATCGTATAACCTTGGAAGAATAGGCACGAAATTTTGTATCAAAAGTATACATTGTCTACGCTTATATTATGAAGAGGAAAGATTTGATTGTTTGTTTGTTTGAATCGAATTGTCTCCGAAACTACTGGACCGATTTAACCAAATCTTTTACTATTAGAATCCTACATTATCCTTGATGAACATAGGATATATTTAATACGAATTAAAATAGGGATCCGCGTGAAGATTTCAATAATGTAACCGAACGTGTGAAAAAAAATCCTTTAATCGCGTACGCTGCGGTAAATTTTGACAATAGAGCAACATGATGTACTACAGTTTTACAGAGTTCCTTATCTACAGATAAGTCCACGATACCTTGTCTTACTGTCACAGTAATGTCACAATAACTACTTGTTTGTGGTAACTGGTACTTCCGAAGCGAAGCGAAGGCAATTTCTAGTCGAAGATAAAAGCATAAAACATTGTATTCATTCACCAGATGTTCACAATGCAAAGAGAAGAACACGGCTTTATTCGCGGGAAAAAGTAAGTTTCATATAATGTTCTGAATATATTCGTAACTTATCTATTATTGGCTTAACTTTGTTTACTTCATTAACTTAGAAACACAACAGTTTAGTTAACAAACCTTCGAGAAGTTTATGGAGAAAACTGAGGAGTGCAGGTTTCCTCAAGATGTTTTCTTTCACCGAAGCATGTGATAAACAACTTTTTATATCCACATAAAATTGGAAATTCGATCGTTCCGCAGGATTTGAACATAAGACCTCCCTTCCGAAAGACTAACATTCAAACAAACATCACCACCTTATTGTTTCGGAACTCGTTTCAACAAACAATTAAATCTTTCCTCTTTATAATATTAGTGTTAAAATCTCATTCGACACAACCCACACAACTATAAGGTCTGAAACATAATCTCGTTGATCTTGCAATCACACGACTGTCTGCTAGGAAGTTCTAGAACTTGCCTAAATCATAAACAAGCAACGTTTACTACTGGAACTGTACGTACGGAGGATGCGGGCCGCATTCAAAGGCAAGTTTGAAATTTGATTAAATCTGAAGCTGTTTGAATCACCTGCAATATTGTTTTGATAAACTTGTTGTACCTATAGATTTACGGATATAAGTGTGCGAGTAATTCATAGTTTAATGCAATGCATACTTTAATTAATAGGGCAGTGATAGCCTAGTGGTTAAGAATTCAGCTTCCTACTCGGGGTGTCCGGGTTCGAATTCCAGGGCGCGCACATCTGACTGTTCGGAGTTATGTGCGTTTTAAGCATTTAAATTTCACTCGCTATAACGGTGAAGGAAAATGTGAGGAAACCTGCAAGTCGGGGAGTTTGTAAAACTCAAAGGTGTGTGAAGTCTGCCAAGCAGCATTTGGCCAGCGTGGTGGACTATGCCCTTAAACTTCTCATTCAGAGAAGAGACCCGTGCTCAATAGTGGGCCGTGATGGGTTGAGATGTTGATGATGAATATAGAAGTGTGTGTTTGTTTCTTTCGAAAAGGAATGACGGTTTGACGTATCGACGTGACAGTTGACAAGCTTTTATTTAACTTGCAGTGTATATTTCTATAATAGTATATTTGTATATTCATTTGTTACGGGTCAAATTTTACAAGCTTAATTAGACCCACTTCCTCTTACACTGAGAAGCTGAAATTTTGCATACTGATTCAGTACCGATGACAATGCATGTTTATAATAAGCATGACTTGATACTACGTTCAGGATTGGCTCCAGACAAAAGAACTCCTTAACGGTTAACAATACCGTATGAAATTTTGTCTTTGTATTAGGGATCTGTTATTAAAGCTAGTGTTTTTAAATATTTTAACAAGGCTCGTCTTACGTGCAAATGTACTTCTTATGTGTTATTCTGAAGAGTTATATAGGCTGCTTTTAGTCCACATTTGTGTTACATGGATGTAGCTGCACAGGAATCCTGGTACTTCACTCCATATTGTTGGATTAAAATTAGTATAAGTAATGTGTGTCTGGAACGTGAGATCTATGAGCGAGACTTGAATTTATTGATAGCCAAAGCTAATTGGCTTCAAACAATCGATGGCGTACTAATGAGCACATGTCTCTCATACTGAGGAAGCCTGGGACGTACTCCATCATGCTGCACCAATGCGGATTTGTAGGGTTAGTAGCCATTTCAAATGTCGGAAGGTTTAACGCCACCCAAAAGCCTCCGACATGGCTTAACGATTGCCACGGATTTTTTTATGCTGCATAACCTCAAGCTTAACGGTTGCTCAGTTGTCGTTGACCTGACGGGACCGATGGCTTTAAGTGTCGTCCGAAGCTCGGAGGTGTCCATTTTTTGCCACTAGCGGTCACCTCCTACCGACCGCGTCGGCTGTTGCTTAACCTTTTTGATATATACAATCGAATCAAGCCACGGGGCTTTGAACGCTCCAAAAGTTAATTAGATAAGCTTTATTTAATTGTAAGTTACATTAAACTAAATTTAATTAGTTGGTCTTTTGATGTAGAATGTCTATAATAAATCTATAAATATTTTCCATAATATCTTGTGATATAATCGGCCCGCTGCTTCACTCGGGTGGTTGGAGTTTTCCGAATTTCTCACCAATTAAGTCACCTGTCCGCTTATGGACGTGTAGTGATTCCAATATTTTTGAGTAAATTAAAGTGTTAACATATTTAAAAGCCTTTTTTATACTCAGTAATTTATTGCTTGACCACAATCATGCCTGATGGTAAGAGCGACGTGGTCTAGGAGGTAAAATGTGCTAATTTAGCAAAAACCTATTCACTCTTGATTTGAAGAATTTACATTATAATCGAACGGGAACACCGACGCAGGTAGCTTGTTCCAGTCCTTTGCGGTACGGGTGATAAAAGAAGAGGCAAAGCCCGGTTCGTACAGATAGGATGTTTACGACGTCGAAGAAGTGGCGCTGGATATCCGCCGTGCGTCGGCTCGTTCGAAAATATTTTTAGGGCAGTCGTCAGGAAAGCAAAAAACAATTGCAGTTTGCAATATTTTATTGAACCACATGTAATAAAATTTCCTGTCGTTTCATATGAAACTGTCAAGATTTTTATACACGTATAACTTAGTGCTTCTGTATTCAAATTCATTTATTTTGTAATTACAAATACATAAATGAGCAATCTCAATTATAAAACCAAAATCGTGCATTTTAATTATTCAATACTTCAGTCAGTAATTTACACTTAATTTATATTTAAATTTCTATAAAATTATACAATTTAACTGTATTGAGAATGAAATTATAGAGTATTATATCACCTACAGATAACCAATAATTGTATGGACTTTTGTTTTTGATTTATGTGCCCTCATTAGGCCCTTTACATACTTGCGTTTGACAAGATAATATTGAAATACACGCCGTGTTGATTGCAGGCATTCAAAATTATTTATCATTTAAATATTTTAATTATGTTGAAAGGCTCGCTTAAACAATGATTTCTCAATTATTATACGGTGATATTTATTCTGTGTTTTTTTATGTTTTGGACGCAAAATTACTCCCGAGTACATATTTGTGTAATATATAAATTAATTAGTACAACACATTTTATACATAAAAAATTATATTAAAATAACATAAGGCTGAATAAAATCATTTTTTTTAATATTCATGAAAAAAACACAAAAAAACATAATTAATAAGGTTCGAAAATATAATCTCCTTCCTGAAGATTGAGCATCAAAAATCTTCTATATAATATAAAGCATACAATTATTACATTTATTAATGTTAAACATAATAAGAAAAACTCCACTGATTTCTCTTTTTTGTTTTTCTTTGTCTTTAATATCGTCAAACGTAAATAAAAGTAGAAAATACTTGCGATTCTCCAGCGTTAATATCACTGCCCCGTGTGTATTGCGCCTTCTCTTGTTTGTGTGGTAACAATTACAAAAAAAATATTGCGAATTATACTGCAAGATTTTTAGGCGTTAAGTGTTAATGGCAAAATATTACAGAAAATAATTTTTCGATTAGATTTATTTAGAATATCCAGCGAAAAAAAAAGACTTGATTTAATTAATAAATAAATTTACGGAAACTAAAGTTATTAATGACATTTAATTTTACAATTAAAATACTGACTGACTAACAGCGAAAAATTATGTTGTTTTTTGTATAGATTTCGTTCGAAATGGTAACTCGCTGAAACTGACTATTGCACAAATAACTCATTAAACTTATACAAAAAAAATACACAAATAAATAAATATAAAAGTGAATTTTAGTGTTAAATAAATTAATAACAAATGATTTTTTGAAATAAAAAAAAGAATATAGTAAATAAAATTATTATCTCTTAACATTCTATCATTATTGTTCTTGACATAATTTATTTAAAATTAATAGAATTATTCTTACCTAGTACTTTATTATTTTAAATTATGTACATAAATACATCTCCAATTTTAAATAATGGAGGAGTTTTAAGTAAATAAAAAATATTTATACCTCATCTCATTGTAATTTCCGACTATATTATACACACATAAAATTATGGTTAAAAAATGTTGAAAAGAATTTTTATCATAGCTTAGCGATATTCATAAACAATACTTGCTTAAAATTCAATCAGATCTCACCAAAGCGCTCTTTTGTGCTTCTGTGCGTTTTATATATCAAACCATAAACAACACATAAATTACTATTGGGTATAGGATGTTTTCAAAGAAAGAAAAAAAAATCGAGAAATAACATCAATACTTTAAAATTATGGTAAAAAGGTAGTTTTGTTTTAAAATTTGTAAACATGCCAAAAAGGTTGTAATGAGCGGGATCTGCTGTTGTTCCGCACAACCTATAGTGTCGGGCGGAGTGCACGGGAGGTGTTAGCAGTGCTTACTTAAAATAAATTTTATACATAAAAAAATTATATATAAAAATACTTTATTTCAATATCAAATAAAATAAATATATTACTTTATATAACATTGATACCAACAATAATTTTGTGGCCATATAATTGTAATTCTTATATCAGTATCATTGTAACCAATACTGAGCTCGGGTCTCATCAGTTGTGTACAGAAAGTCTGTAAGAAACGATTTAAGTAAATAATTACATCTTCAAAGACGCATTCAGATGCAGCAGTGCCGTCTTGCTAGTTCTGAATAGTATAAGTGTTGTTTATGAATACCGCTGTGAGACTAACGTGCCTTAAAATACAAAATACCTAAGCTATATAAAAGTTGCTTATTTCAGCTATATTTTGTCGCAAATTTGATATTTGTTCAAAAATATCGAATATACGTAAAATGTGCAGTCTGTCTGTCTGACGAGCGAAAAGACCCTAACCATTTACATACATGTTTCAATATATGGTTCAAACATATTTACATATTTTATGCTATGTTACGGGTACTCACGATATATGTTTTTTGCGCCGATATTTCGACCCAATTGCATGGATCCTGGTCCCGGCTGAACTATCCAGGTTGAAGTATTGGCGCTAAAAACATATATCGTGAGTACCCGTAACAGATTCGAGTTTAAAATCATATATTTACATACTTTCATAATTTCCTATTGCTTCTGCAGACGTTCTGAAAGTAACATTAAATTTAAAATAAATAAATTTCATTTAATTGTAAAGGGCACTTAATAAAATTATTCTGAAATATTAATCCTGTTTCAACTTGATAAATTTTATACTAAATTATCCCGATGTGAATTTATTTGATCATTATTCATTTCGTGAAACTGTATTTAATTTTAAACTCTGCTCCAAATTAAAATTAAAGCAATTACGAATTCATAATTCAGGTATTCACAACAATTGTTAAAGACGTAATTTTGATATATGTATTTAATGATGATATTTAGTGGTTAATAGGCCTGACTATGCTGGAGGTCGTGGGTTCGATCCCCACCCAGAATACAAACTCTGTGTTAAGCACGAATCTTAGGTCTGTGTCTGGGTGTAAAAAAAGAATCTATATTATATTATATATATATATATATCACTTGTGATATATATATATATCACTTGTCTAATCACCATATTACAAGCTAATGTTTAGTTTGGGATGAGACGGCTGCGTGTGAGTTGTCCGGAGACAAAATATTTGACTCCAAAAAACAATATTTATTTCAATTATAACTATAC
>DWJZ01009441.1:0-10706 GCA_018249125.1 Asbolis capucinus
TATCTATTTAAGTATGTATTTAAAAGTATATATGTATGTATGTTTATCAGTTATCTGATCACCATAGCACAAGCTAAGGCTTAGTTTGGAGTCAGATGGCCGTGTGTGAGTTGTCCAAAGATATTTATTTATTTTTATATTTATTAATTGAAATATTTAAAAACACAAGATTTAATTATGAAGCCCTAATAGGCATGAAGAAACACATCAAATATCATAACTGTCTTGTTAAACATTGAGGAGTTCCATTGTATGGAGTCAATCCTGGATGTAGTATCAGGTTATGCTTGTCATAAAAATGGATTGTCATTAGATCGGAAGGCTTATGCAAGTTGAATGAAAGCTTATAATGACAAGGTACAGTCATTATAAGACACAAGTCAGTCACAAATTGTGACATGAGGTGATTCTGACTCACAATTTCATGACACTGAAAATTTTAACCTATTACTATAATTTTTTTATAATATCTGTATTGCATCATATTCCGCAAAACTACACATTGTATTAACTACTTCTATTAAAGCATTGCACATTCAGACAGGCTGGCTCTGAGACCATAGGACATTATTATTATATGAAAAAAAAACTTTTGCAACGTACATTCAAATAAGGATAATTCTATCAATTTACGTGATTTATATTTATTATTATACTGATTATGCTGTTGTTTATTCTTCACACTCACACATTTATTTAGGTATGGATGGTGAGCGTGGTTCAGCTGTAGCTGGGGGCCGTGGTTACTATCTGAAGGGTGCTGCAGTCTTCTTAGAGCAAGCATTGGTACAGCTGTCGCTCAGGATACTGTTGAAGAAGGGATACACACCTCTGTACACACCATTCTTCATGCGAAAAGAAGTATGTACAATAATATTATAGTTTCACTATTGTTATTTGTTTATTTATAAGTTGTAAGATAAAAGGAGCATATAATGTGTATTTATACTTTCATTGGTATTTACACAGCTTATTATAATTTCCAGGTAATGCAAGAAGTAGCTCAATTGGCGCAGTTTGACGAAGAGTTGTACAAGGTACTAGGCAAGGGCTCCGAGAACAAAGGAGACTCGGCCATTGATGAAAAGTATCTGATTGCCACCTCCGAGCAGCCCATTGCCGCCTACCACAGGGATGAATGGCTGCCTGAAGCCTCCTTGCCTATCAGGTAACAAACTTAATAGTATTTTCACAATTTTCTTAGTGTCTGTAACTCCTTGGTCATTCTTAATATATTTGATGTTGTTAAGTTAGTTAATAATTAAGTTGAGTGATGTTGTTAAGTTAGTAATGTACATCAATGTTTATTTCCTTTCAGTTTTTGGAGTTCTATCAGTAAATCACATCCAAAATCAATAAAATAAATTGTAGAATATTTAACAAAATTATATTATTTATTACTTTCAGATATGCAGGGTTGTCAACATGTTTCCGACAAGAGGTTGGGTCGCACGGTCGTGATACTCGCGGCATCTTCAGAGTGCATCAATTTGAAAAGGTATATAATTATAATGCTTGATCAAGATTGTTAAGTGCAGAAACAATAAAGTATTACTAAGCAAATGATTTACACATGTTGCATCGTAACAGGTGGAACAGTTTGTGTTGACATCACCTCACGACGATGCTTCCTGGAAGATGATGGATGAGATGATCGGCAACGCTGAGGAGTTCTATCAAGTGCTGGGCATCCCGTACCGTATTGTTAACATCGTGTCGGGTGCGCTCAACCACGCGGCGGCCAAGAAACTGGACTTGGAGGCCTGGTTCCCTGGCTCTGGAGCCTTCCGCGAGCTCGTGTCGTGTAGTAACTGTCTTGAATACCAGGCCAGGAGGCTGCTTGTGAGGTAAATGTGTATTAGTAAAGGGTTTTTTGGGGTACTAGAACATGTACATTATTTTTCTGTCTCATTAAAACATAATTTTACTGCTAATTAGGTTCACCATAGATGTCGCTGGTTGTTAATGAACAAAACCACAAAATACATTAACCATAGAAAAATACTGAGTCTTGTTTATCCAGTTATAGGCGACTTGGCACTTGTGTATTATAATTCAAATGTTAGTGAATAATAACAATGTATAGTGTATTTTCCGTAGGGATTTCTTTAAATATAAGATGAAACATTGCACAGAGGTTCCTTTAATAGTGAGGGAGCACTGTGGTGACATAGAGGATGAATTAACCCCTTAAAGTGATAAAATAGGGGTAAACTTACACCAAGATAAAATTTCTCCAAATTCAAATGAAATGTAAGTCTCTCCAAAATAAGGCTTCTTCTAAGTTAATGCGCTTTACCATCTACACCTACACTGTCATCATTCATTAACTTATAATATGTCAAAAAAATTGCCACGTTCAATAACAGTATTATCTCAGGTATGGCCAAACGAAGAAGATGAACGCAGCAACGGAGTACGTCCACATGCTGAACGCCACCATGTGCGCGACCACCCGCGTCATTTGCGCGCTGCTTGAGGTCTATCAAACTGAGGAGGGGATCAAGGTAATGACGTCTCATGGAGACGATGACTCATGTTCGTGACACTTGTAAAAGTCATATGTAATGCGCGTAACCAACAGATATCTTATCAGTATTGTTCTGTCAATTATACCTCGGCCACGATTCCAAAAGAATTTTTGACATAGTTTAACTTTGAGGTCATATCTTTAACTAGGGTTGCCAACTGTACTATTAGGAACACTGTTATACTGTTTTGTACTAAATTAAACTTTACTCTACACAAAAAATGTAGCATCATTTTGATGATTACCTACCAAAATGCACATAAAGTGCTCATCGTTTATTTCTATATTAGTTCTAATTGATGCGCGACCTATGAGGCACTTAACAATAGAAAAACGATAAGTTGATCAATAAGCACAGAAAATAATGTCTTTAAATTATCTATATAAAATTAAGGTACTGTTCACTTTTCCTTAATACTTATATATTATTTTCCTAAATATTATTTTCCTCAGACCTAAAAGTCTGTACCATATCAAGGTCCCACTACTTTTTTTGTCTCCTCTCAGAATATATGGGGGATAGACCTTCGACGAAGTTTTCCTTCACCGTAGCAAATTTTAATTATTAACTTGTAATATGCACATAACTTTGAATCTAGCGGCGCACAAAGGATTTGAACCAAAGACCTCCCGTTCGAAGGACCAACGTTTAAACTGTTTTAACTGCTTACTATATTTTTCTTACGAAATGATTGGAAAACTTTTACCCTAATGATTTAAGTTTGGTGTGTGTGACCAAAAGCCAAACCCAAAAAGATTATTTTCCGTCACAAGCAAGTGTCACTTCTAAAGCTGACTAAACCTATTTTTTTCTATTCCATAGATCCCAGAAGTTCTTAAGCCATGGATGCCCGAAGAATATCAAGATCTGATACCGTTCGTGAAGCCGGCCCCTATCGATGTCGAGGCCGCGGCGGCTGCCAAGAAGGGCAAGAAACAAAAAGATGAAAAGAAATAGCTCCAAGAGCAACCGCTTCATTCCCGCATTTGAATGCTTTTATTTATTATATTAAGCTAATCATTGGAAAATTTCTATTGCAAATAAATGAGTATACATTTACTGATATGGTTTTATTTAAAACAAATATCTGCCCGCAGCTTGTGTTGATAATTGCCTATATGTTATTCCAGATTTTAATCTATCTCTATCAAATTTCATTCATACCCGTTGGGTAGTATTTGTTTCAAAGAGCAACAAAAACCCATCCATTCTTCTATACTCAAAAACTTTCGCATTACGTATAATATTAGGATGTACAAAATTCAATCAGTTACAATTTTATAAGCTACTGATATTCTTGTTAAACTTTATTAATTTCAATGGTACCTCTTCTCATCTTCAGGATGTAATGATGAAATTCAAGACGGCCTTAACTACAAATATAAACATGAACATCATCGCAGGGGAACCTACAATCGGGATAAAACTATCCTATGTCCATATCCTGAATGTAGTCTATTTGTATGTCAAGCTTCATCTTTAATCAGTTTAACGGTTAGCGCGTGAAGGAAAGGCAAACATCTTCAAAACTGTCAAACTATAATAACTTAATTCCTATTTATAACATAAATTTCCGGCGGTTCCAGGCTTCTCCAGGCTAGGAGGATCGCATAGGTGTTATGCAGGTCGTTAAGATAGCTGTTTTTTTTTAAGATGGTCTCGTCTGTCACCAATCAACCGTCCTTTCCAACCAAAATTATACATTTAGTTTTACAATTTCGAAGCTACCAAAGAAATATATATGTCGTTTGTTTCTTCAAATAATAAAGACCTAATAGCACTACTATTGTAGCCTGCAGAGGTTAGGGTAGCAGAACAATACATAACGGAAAATGAAAGAACCAGAGCATTTTAAAATTTATTGTGACAAGGAGCCTCCCTTCAGACATCTTACAGTACAAAAAATATTTATCAGAATAATATAAAGCGTTACAATAAATCCAATAATGTATTTTAATAATTTACCCCATATAACTAAGCATATAAATGTAAAGTGGCCATTCCCAATATAATCTATCGCTATCTAGCTGTAATTTTCAATAACCGAGTAACCCTAAGTTCTATCAAAACTCCTATATCAGAGACTATAGATAGACTATTAGGAATAGCCATAAATGTGCATTTAAACTTATCATATCAGCAAATTTAGAAATGTGTTGCATTCCTACTTCAAATAATGGATAACATATTACTATCGGAAAGAATAACTTAATAATAATAATGATGTAAATAAATCAGACATGCAACTCTAGATTAATAATAATAACGAATAGAAATATCACTAGCTACATATTTATTCATATTATTAATTATACACATACCTATAATGAAAAAAACTATTACCATTATTTCTTAATGTCAGCCAAAACGCTTATTTGTTTCAAGAAGTATTTAGTATTATCAGACTTTCATTAAATTCTTAAAACAATTTGTCAACTAAAATGATGTTCTTTCTACATGTGCCACCTTAGTGTAAGCAATTTTATTGATCGGCATAAAGTTGATAAAATCAATGTTTTATATATAAGTACTTTTGCAATGATGAGAGAGTAGTATGCAATTTTTATTGGCAATATTCGAATATGTTTTATACATACATTTTTATTAGGTTTACAAATATTTGTAGACATAAATATGTATTTGAAAACTTATAATGTCAATTATATATTTATGTCTGCTTCTCGATTTCTCTTTAGTATTTTTTCTGATTAAGCAATAACATTTAACCCTTAATTTTAGATTCAACAAAATTTTAAGGATTGTGACTATTATTTTATCAATAATGGCACACAAATTACAAAAACGTCATTTATATACATTCACCATTTGAATGATAAAATATAATGAGCCTTATTGTCTAGCACCTTAATGTTATTCATGTCTATGAAAAGTGAATGATAACTCCAATAGATATATTAAATAGCGCCTAAAAGTAATAACTAATACAGTACTGGGCTGACTACACAATTTATGCATTTTATACAATTGTAGAAGATTTTGACTAGAAACAGAAGTGCTTCATGATACTGGTTAAGAATAATTTTGCATGCTAATATTATATTATTTGAATTGTACCATACTATATTAATTATACTTTTTAAACACTACAATTCCAATTGGGGTATTTATAATGATATTATTAATTTCCTAAACAATAATGATTACACACATATCAGATAAATATAATCTCCATTGATCTACATGCAATATGTGAGATTTCATAAATGATCCTAAAGACTAATTTATAACAAAGCTATTTTTCCTCAAATGCAATTCTAACAATTAATTTCCATCTTCGTAATTATGAAAGATTAATCAAATTTTGATTATACTTCTTGCACAATGAAGTTTACCAAATTTCTACCATAACCGAGTGCAAAAATCAATTATGCAAAAAAATTCATCAGGTCACATACAAATTTTAAGGCCTATTTCATATTTATAGCTAGACATTGCATTTGAGCTAAACAATTATATTTAGTCCTAATTATTATAACATTATCATTGGTTGTATTCACAAGTATACAGTGCTAGCTACAATTAGTGATAAAAAGAGGCATAACTAAATTTTTGCTTGATATCATTATCTATACAGCGAGTGCCATAGAAATGAATCTAAAAACAAACTAATTCATATTCCAACTGAAATTTAAACTATTTACATAGATCTGTATACCAAATTTATACATCCTGGGTTAATAGTACAGAGTGGTAATTTTTTTAAATCATAGTGATGTAATGCGGATTTTGAAAATATGATTTTGGACTTAGTGTCCAATAAAAAAAAGAACTTGTCCAGTCAGTATGGTAAAAAATATATAGTTTTTTTTTACCTACAATAAGTTAATGCCTGACACAGATCCCACCTGGTGGTAGATGGTGATGAAGTCTAAGATGTTGGGTGCACTAACTTAGCAAATGCCTATTTACTCTACTCTTGAAGAGTGAATAATACGTAAATAATCTTAATTTTCCTTAATAATATGTAAATAACATTCCTATTGGGGTTCATGAAAAAAACACAAAATATTGCAATAACATTCAGAGTGGCATGATGTAGATATGTGAGATATCACAAGTACCAATAATTGAAGAATAAATATTGGTCTATAACAAAATGCATATATCCAGGAATTGATTCATTGAATACTTGTCTACCAGCCAGTTACCGATAATGTAAATTAACTAAATGAATTGAAGACTGAACTCTGGTATACAGGTTCCAACAGAATTTTCTCTAAAAATTCATCAAACTAAGCAATTATATTTAAATCTTGTTAAATTACATAATAAGAATATTTTAGTGTCACTTTTAACAATTGATAGATATAAGACACATCCAATCACGCACTCATCACCAGGACGAGCCAGCAGTGATAATATAAAAATGTGTCACATTATAATACACAGAAAATCATTAAAAGCTTAATGATCTTCCTTACATAAGCAAACATACTGCCATGTTACTCATAGTTAGTAAATCAACAAGCAAGCTGAGCCTTTTGTCTGCATTTATGCATCAAGGCCCTCAGGGTAAACTGCCGCCTTGCCAGAGTACGTACTTGCTTCAAAAAAGTGTCCAAATCAATAACCTCCTTGCGTAGTGCTTCTCCCATGTAATATATAGCATCCTCAAGAGTAGCTTCCTCAGCAAAGGCATTTAGAAGCTGTGAATACAGAGGGGCAGTAGTAACAACAGCTTCATCAATGTCAATTCCTTCTTGTTCACCCAAACGTTCCACAGCAGCCTCCAGCTCCTTTTCCTTTTCTTGTAGCACTGCTACATTTTTATCTAATTCAGCTCGTTCCCTTTGCAGTCGTGTCAGTATGTCCTCAAGTCTTATTTTACCTTCATTGAGCTCCCGCTGGGTGCGCCTTAATGTTTCCAACTCAGCTTGAGATTGTTGTGACTGCTCTTTGAGCCTCCTTCTAAGCTTATCTTCAACAGCCGAAAGCAAGGAAGCCTTTATATGTTCCTCAGTAATGGTACCTCCTGCCATATCTGGGGAAGGTCCTGGATAGACAGTGGCAGGTGGGTAGGGAGTTGGATTTGCAGGAGGGTAAGGAGTTCCATTGGCGTTATATGGAGATCCGAATGTGGGATATGGAATATTTGATGTTGTAGGATATGGTGTAACAGTTGGATAAGGTGGTTGAGTACTTACTTGAGGATAGGGGTACCCACTAGGTTGCGGCATAAAAGAATTCATTGGGTACGGCGGTCTTGCTTCGTTGCGGGGTTTCGCGTAGACGGGCGGTAGCTCACCAAATGCAGATATCATGCAATCAACCAACTTCAGCATTTGTGACGATTGATTCCACTCATGAAGGAATGGCAAATAAACTTTACCATTACTATCGACGTATTTTGATACCTTAATGGACATATCTGCGGTCGGTTTCACGAAACACAATGGGGCATTTTCCGGATGGGTGTCCATTAGCCAAATGCACACTGGAATATTGTAATATGCACCTTTGTACTTGACTGGCAGAGTGCCTTCGAGGTTTAACAAGTCTTTCCGGGTTCCATTATTGAACACAAAGGCTTCCAAGCGATAAGTCAAGCTTCTATACACTTCCATCAGACGGATTACTTCCCGACAAGTGTAATCGCGATGTTTGTATTTGGCTAGGCATTGTTTTAACATTCCTTCGTCGTGATAAACTTTATTCATTGTATTTTGAAAATACTTTGGTATTTATACTTATCTAGTAGGAGATACTGATAAAATATTAATTTCAAAGCAATTTATAACTCCTAGCAACTGACGATTTGTCATCACCTCAACGCAACAAAAAAGAAATTATTAAACGTCATTATGACATTAATTACATATCAATGCTAAGAATGTTGCCATGATAGAGGACACAGGCACGGTGGCGAAGATGAGAATGTTGAAATAAATGATTGAAGTGATTAGAATACAATAGAAAGAAACTGAAAGTAGTACAGTAAAGGAAGTCCGACAGTAGTAAGACAGAAAAGCTAAAATGGAACCGAATATCACGGTACGGGCATAAATGGGCGAAAGAAAATATGACGAAAAGTTTTTTTTTTTATCTTAGATAAGTTAGCGCTTAACTACGATCCCACCTGATGGTAAGTGGCGATGAAGTCTTCGATGGTAAAGCGCACTAACGTAGTAGTAGCCTATTCACTCTTGACTTGAAGACATTTACATTGTAATCAGACAGAAATGCCGACGTAGGCAACTTATTCCATTCCTTCACAGTACAATGAAAGACGAAGCGAAATGCGTCGTTAGTACGTACTCAAGTAGTCTTGAGTAACTATCTGAAGTGGCGAGTCTTTGATGGTGAAGCGCACTAAGTATAGGCGAATAGTCACTATAATAAGAGTGAATAGTCACTCTTGACTTGAAGACATTTACATTATAATCAGATAGAAATGCCGACGTAGGCAACTTATTCCATTCCTTCACAGTACAATGAAAGACGAAGCGATACGCGACGTTAGTACGTACTCAAGTAGTCTTGAGTAACTTCACAGCAGCTCCATACAAAACACTCTCAAACTGTTATTCATTTACCATAATTCCCACACTGGAGCCTTAAAGGATTTGAAAGGATGATCTATTTAAAGTGAACGGCTGCTCACGATCCTTTTGTTGAACAATCAATTCTCTTTGTAAAGTTACTTGGCCGTGGGAGATACCTACTTTGACGATACTTTAAATATTTGAACAAGCCGCCTCGTTCTATATTCATCAAGTTCATAACAATTTTACACAAAGAACAAGTTGGCGACAGCTTTCAGAAAATTAATACCATCACACGAAAGAGAATATTGCAAGGTGTTGTGTAAGACCTAGTTTGTTTCAAACTGTCAATGCAATCTGAAGCTGTCAACGATGTCTTTGTGGAAACATAGAAAACATGTTGAATTCTGTTAAAAGTTTTGAAACGTATGATGTATCGTGTGTTTTGAAATGTATCAAAAGAATCCCTTATTTATTAGGATAATAAAAACTTAAAAAATAATTACTAGTCATAACGAATAAATTCAAGACCCAAAAATTATGAATATTGGTCCTTCGAGCCGGATGAAAAATTACAAAGAAAGCAATTAAAAAGAAGTCATGAAACGGAAAATGCATTTAAGATTCCAAACAGAGCCACTGTGAACTTGCGAAATACTTCTCTAAATGTGAGTTTACCCAGTCTTGGTAATATGCCAACTAGACAAAGACATCAATTTGACTGAAAATGAAATATGTAACTCGGCGTAAAAGGACTGGAATTTACAGAAACTTGTAACGGGAGACTTGCCAAATAGAATAGGTAAAAGAACAATTATTGTGAAATTGATTGCAGTACTAATGTACTAGTACAAAAACGAATTTTTTAATGCAAATTCGTCCATTAAAAGATTAAAGAATTGTATGAATTTTCTTCATGGGATTGAAATGCACAGTAATGTTAAAAAAATATGTAAAATAGCCTTTGTGTCTCATCAATAATTTACAGAAGAATTGTATATATTGTAAAGAATATTAATAATAAATACATATCTTTGGACAACTCACACACGGCCATCTGAAACTAAGCATTAGCTTTCTATTACGATAATCAGACAACTGATACACATACATATATATTTTAAATACATGCTTATATAGATATTTTTAAACCCAGATGGAAAAAAAAATTTTTCTCATCACAAAAAAGTTGGTGGGGATCGAACCCACGACCTTCAGTATAGCAGTTAGGTTCACTAATCACTAAATAAATTGACCAAACTACTGTGTTTAAAATCAACTTATCAGTATAACATGATCATGAACTACGTATACTAAACATATTATTTATGTATATTATAGCTCCTTCTATATAAAATCTTTCACTGTCCTCTCCATAAGCTTATGGAATTCTCTCCCTCTCTCGATAAGATGTGCTCAATCCCTAAATTCTTTTAAAAAGCTAGTGAAGGATTATTACTTGTCCGTTTAAACTGTCTCCTCTCCTTAGTCTTTCTTTTAGCACAAGCTAACGCTTAGTTTGGGGTCAGATGACCGTGTGTGAGTTGTCCAAATATATTTATTTGTTTATTTATTTTCTATATAATCACCACTTTCCGCTATTTTTTAACATCCCTCGTATCATGTCCTCTTAATTCCGTTTTGTGGTACACTGCGTAACACGGATACTTTT
>DWJZ01009442.1:0-10706 GCA_018249125.1 Asbolis capucinus
CCAGAGAATTCTGAACGAAGTTGCTAATGACATCGGCGCTCTATCTCTTAACATTTCAGTCTATAAAGGACAAGCAAACGAACTTACAAACATTCATTTTTATACATATAGTCCACGCGGGCGAAGCCGCGGGTGGCCACTAGTGTTACTATATTTGTTTGTTACGGGTCAAATCTTGCAAGTTTAATTAGACCCATTTCCTCTTACACTACAGAGCGAAAATTTTGCATAAAGTTTTCATCCTGATGACAATGCATTTTTATGACAAGCATGACGTGATACTACGTTCAGGATTGGCTACAGACAAGGGAACTCCTCAATGGTTATCACAACAGTTATGAAATTTTGTGTGTTTCTTTGTATTATGGATCTATATCAAAGCTTGTGTCTTAAAATATTTTTAATAAACCTTGTATACAAGATTGCTTGGTGTTTCGTGATGTTACGTCTATATTAGGCTTATATTAGGTCTATATATTATTATTGACAGGCCGGTTGGTCTAGTGGTTAGCGAACGTGACTGCAACGCTGAAAGTCGTGGGTTCGATTCCCACCCAGGTCAAATGTTTCTGTGATGAGTGAAAATGTTTGTTCTATGTCTGGGTGTAAATATCCATATGAGTATGTATTTAAAAGTATGTATGTTTATCAGTTGTTTGATCACCATAGTACAGGCTAACGCTTAGTTTGGGATCATATGGCCGTGTGTGAGTTGTCCTAAGATATTTATTTATTTATATACTAATATTAAAAAGAGGATAAATATATATTTTTTTTGTTTTGCCGTTAGAATCCTACATTACCAATAAAATATCTTCAAAAACGTTAGGAGTCCGTGTAAAAACTTCAGTAATGTAAGCCCAGGTGTGTTAAATAAAGTATGACAAAATATCCTTATATCGCGTACGCTGCGAAAATTATGACAATAGAGCAAAGTGAAGTATTAGAGTTTCACAATGATGTACGACATCAACATCTACAAATAAGTCGGTCTGTATCTCTGTTACAGTTATGTCACAATAACTACTTTTTCGTGGTAACTGGTCCTTACCAAGCGACGCGATGGCAGTTTCTAGCTATAACTATTTTGCTATTGACTAGAACCTTTCGTCAAATTGTCTTTGTAAAAATTAACCTTCAAACTACTTTTCGACTTCAAATTCGACAAGTCCGTACGTGATATTATTAGAATTGTGAAATTTTCACATAAACTCCTTCTAAGCAAATATATCTACACACTTTACAAGTCTATGTATATACGTAATGTAGATATATTAGTTTGACAAAAAATCGAAACTGCCTAAAAGAAATTATAGTCTATTTCAAACGAAAAATTACGAGTTAAAACATATCGTCTTCATAAACTTAAAATGATTAAGAAGTTAAAAATATCTAGGGCCCTACAAGTTCCTTTAACACCTATTAATTATCACACCAGAACACTGGCCAGCAATAAGCAATATGCAAATTTTTGGTTACATTTACCTATGCATATAATATTGTCCTAAGCTAACGAGGTGTCGTAAAAAAACATATTAACTCTTGCGAAGTGCTCGGGGTTCGATTCCCGGTCGATGTACGCATTTCTGTGTCAGATAAACGTTTGTTCTCGGATTATAGGCGTTGGCATGTTCATTTATCAATACGTTGGTATCAATCCGCGACACTTAAATTCTTAGTGTGTTCGTTTCATTTTAAAGTCTGTGAGCAAACACATATGCAGCTATAATATACTCGTAGCATTGGCTATGTTAGTTGCGGCAAACATTGACTTCAAAGTTTCTCATATGTGCCGGACGTTCGTAATTTATGCAAACCAATGACCAAGCAGTTGGGGCCGCTAGATAAATTGCCGCCCCTCAAGTTAAATCCGGGACAGGCAACAGATTGTATGCTGACTGTAATCAACTGTTTCATAGTAGTTCATGAAACTATCGATTTGTACACTCGGATGCTGATTGGGTATTCGATGTTGATTTTATTTGTTCAAGTTAGTTGTTAAGTCTTTATTCGATTTTTTATCGATTTCTTAAGGAGGTTCTCAGTTTGAATGTTTTTTGTGTTACGTCATTAGTTTTTGGCTAGTTCTGCTTCAGCTAGGGTGTTTTGATGGTTTTTTATTCAAACTAATGCTGGTGCTTGGCATGTACATGTTTGGCTTGGCATTGATTGGCATGGCTTGGTCAGAAAACTTTTGAATTTTGCTATCATATGTTGATAGCCTAGCGGCTAGATAGCTGTGATAGCCTAGTGGTTAAGAATTCGGCATCT
The DNA here is from genome assembly GCA_018249125.1 of Asbolis capucinus. Taxonomy (NCBI): domain Eukaryota; kingdom Metazoa; phylum Arthropoda; class Insecta; order Lepidoptera; family Hesperiidae; genus Asbolis; species Asbolis capucinus. Next base: position 2,272 of record DWJZ01009442.1, read on the forward strand.
TACTCAGGGGGTTCGGGTTCGAATTCCAGGGCGCGCAGTTCGGGCTTTTCCGAGTTATAGGTGTTTTATAAATGTCACTCGCTATAACGGTGAAGGAAAACATCGTGAGGAAACCTGCATGCCGGGGAGTTTGCAAAACCCAAAGGTGTAGGAAGTCTGCCAATCCGCACTTGGACAGCGTGGTGGACTATGGCCTTAACCTTCTCATTCAGAGAAGAGGACCGTGCTCAATAGTGGGCCGCGATGGGTTGAGATGATGATGAAGATGTTTTTCTACATGTATGTATGTATATTTTTAGTCTATATATCGTTTGCCTACTACTGAGTTCGAGTCTCCTTGTAACTTAGAAAGTATAGAACAAATTTGAAAGCTCCAGCTTATAAATTTTTTATGGAGTAGGCTTAGTTAAATTACAATAAACATTGTATAAAATTTTGTTAATACAAGTTATTAATAAAGTGAGTAATTTAGAAGATCTGTAGATTTACTTAACAAAAGTTAATTTTGCTCCAACTCAATAACCGGTGAACTGAGACCAATGACATTGTAACCTCAAGTCAGACGCGCAGTCAGATGTTTCGAGAACTTCAGAGAACTAATATTTATCTTCTGTATTGTAACCATAAATGTGCTAGTTTCATACATGTGGGGCTTCAGTTTTCGATCCGTTTTCAGACGCCATTTTGGCCGCCATATTGTCAAACTTACTTCTGCATGTTTAATTTTTAACGTTGCAGAAGTGCTTTATTTAATATTATTTTAAATATTTATTATATGATATAATATTTTATGAAATTTAAATATTTTTTTACTTATTTACGTGAGGTATGTTATGCCTCCTTTTCCTTATTATTTAGTAGTATAGTTATTACGTAATTTAATTTAATTTGGCTTTTTTTACACATTAAACACGCCAGCTCTCAGCGGCAACTATTGACAGACTAAATGATAAGTGTATCAATTAGTATAGTTTGACGGAAGCGGTTTTAGAATCCATGTCATATCTATAGTTATAATATCATTGTGTGTGACTAATAAAAGCTGAGAATGGGCTGACAGACATTGTTGATGTAGTGCAGGTTTCTAAATATTCATGTATTGGTAAACAGACTGGAGCTGATAGATTACTGTGCTCTTGTTAGGTTTAGAGCACAACTCTGGTACTTGTTGACTGAACTGGGACTTTAACACTTTCTCTAAGCGCAGGTTTATTATAAGCATATTACCATATAATATTTAGCTTTATAAGATACTGTGATAAATTTGTTTTTATGTAATTTCAGGTAATCTATTGGATACTTGGCACTTCAGGTCTTCGACTAACGCCGTAGTGTATTATTGTGAGGTAAATATAAATATGAATATTAGATTAAGGTTGCTCAGTAATATTTTACTTCCTAATTGTATCTTGCACGTTTCTTTCATATAAGAAGAGTTATTTCATTTTCTTATCAAATGGAACTGTAAAAATGTTATTGTATGAAATCCTGGCTGTGTCACCAAGTCTATCTTGCTTCATAATTTGTACCATTGTCAAACTACAGTCGAATAGCGGTAATCCGGACCCAGCATAATCCTGAGCCCCTTACAATCCGACATATTAATGTTTATCTTCATTATTGGACATGTTATAACGTGAACAGCTTTACTGAACCGTTAAACGATGGTTCTTTTTATCTCAGACGGTAATATTTATATAACCAGAAACGCGCGAAATTAGCGATATCTACTTACAGTGATGGGAAAGTTCACTGGAAGAAAGAAAGTTGCCGGGAGAAAGAAGTCGTGGTCACGGAATCTTGTACTATTTTGAGATACACCATAGTCAAATCAAATCGTTTATTTCATGTAGGTATTTTCAATGTACTTATGAACGTAATTTTCTTGGAATCGGTAAGCTGCTATAATAAAGAGGAGAAGAAACGGCGAAAGAAGATAATTATCGTAAGAGAAGAAGATAATTTTTAGTACTCAGTCTTGTAATCTCAACTGGACTTATTTTCTCGTTAGACATGTTATACCAACTGATACCAAATATTCAGAAGACGTAACGTTGAACTGTGAACGAACAACATTATCCGTATTCTAATGTCGTTGATTGCAGTGTAAATGGCCAGACAGCCGCAGTAATGAGCACCAAATCGAAGATTTCAAGGCCCCAGTAATCTTGACATGGATTGCATTACAATCAGCTCACTATTTTGGTGCTACAAGTGGAATATCGTAAATTGATACAGTGCTGTGTTTAATGGAAATTTCTGGGCTTTTGAAGGTAGTTAGAAGGTTACTTAAAGTATTGTATTCAGGTGAAATAAATAAATAAATATCTTTGGACAACTCACACACAGCCATCTGACCCCAAACTAAGCATTAGCTTGTGCTATGGGGATCAGATAACTGATAAACATACATATATACTTTTAAATACATACTTAAATAGATATTTCTATTACACACCCAGAACAAACATTCCTGCTCATCACAGAAAAGTTTGACTGGGTGGGAATCGAACCCACGACCTTCGGTGTAGCAGCCAGGTTCACTAACCACCAGACCAACCAGCCTGTCAATTAGTATATTTAGGTATATAGCCGAATTGAGGTCTTCCTAGTTTTTGTAGACGGATATATTTGCGTTATGTATTCTTCCCCCGAATATCCCAGTGACCTTAACCCCATTTCGGCAGGAACCGTTTGTTTTTAAGGCGCAAAAGAACGAGGGTGAAACTTGAGGGTGAAACGAAAACTTGAAAGTCGTACATCACGACGTGGCAACATTGAGTGGGTGTTCAGTGAACATTGTTGTTTTTGAGTTTTTTTTTTGAATAACTTAGAACTTAGTTGAAATATTGAGCGCCTCTTGACAGGACATGTTCCTGTCGATCGATTGGTTTAGTGGTTAGTGAACCTGACTGCGTCACCGAAGTTCGTCGGTTCGATTCTCACCCAGGTCAAACTTTTATGTGGTGAGTTGGCATGTTTGTTCTGTGTCTAGGTGTAAATATCTATTTAAGTATTTAAAAGTGTATGTTTATCAGAAAGATATACTTATATTCGTCTTAATGAGTACTCTTCATATCAAATAATGCGTATTTATTTAAAGTATAATTTATTTATAACTAGTTTATGACCCGCGGCTTCACGGTACGTTGATAAAAAGTAGCCCATTTGTTATTCCAGATTATAATCTATTGCTGTGCCAAATTTCATCTAGATCCTTTCAGTGTTTTGCGTGAAAGAGTAACAAGCATCCATCCAACCGCCTATCCATCCTTTTTTATTTTTTTATATTTAATAAACTGGTTGACCACAATCCCGTGTCATATGGTCTAGGTGGTAAAGTGTACTAATTTAGCAAGAGCCTATTCACTCTTGACATACATTGTAATCGAACGGTAACACTGACGTGGGTAGCTTATTCCAGTCCTTCAGTCTTCTTTCAATCCTCACAAACTTCGCATTTATAAAAAGGATTTAGTTAGTAGTTATTAAGAAATTGACAAGCTGAAATATGATATGAATAAGAAATAGAATTTTTTTTTGAAAAATACCATCCTTAATCAATACTTAACCTAAAAACGCCGATTTTTTAAAATAGTAATCAAAAAATTTGGTGTCCTGAAACAAATTACATGTAAATTCAAGAATTGCTCACATTTTAATATTTTACCGTAAATACATTCATAAATGAATATTAAATCTTGCAACGTTAAGTGATGTCGAGAATGCTACAGAATAACAGCAGTTTGAGAGAGTACTTATGTACGTTTGAAGCGGTTGTTGCAGTTAGGACTGACTTAAGAACAAAATATTAACATTATGAGTTATACTAAAATTGTACTTGGTATATGAATAATGTATTTAATGAGCCTATTCGGAATAGCCCTCGATTCACTTCGAAAGAAATGATATCCAGTGGCTTAAAAGTTGCTCGTCTAGTTCTAGTCTTTCAATCCGTACTTGGCCTTGGTGGACTATGGCCTTAACCTTCTCATTCAGAGAAGAAACCCGTGCTCAATAGTGGGCCTAGATCTACTGAGTCGAATACTAAGATTAACCTATTATCCCACGGGAAAAAAAATTGTTATCTAGGATAAAAAATATCCTATACCCATTGTCTTTACGTAAGCTACAAACCTGCAAAATTTCATCTATATTGGTCCTTGGGTTTCGGAGTTCCATTCGTCTTAGATTGTATCTGAAAAGAGAAATAAAATATGTGACATAAGTGTACAATTTTTAACCCAGACAGAAGACGAGAGATGCAGTAAGTTTGACGTGTATGTTTGTCTGTCATTACCAAAGACACAAATCGATTTTGATATAGTTTGTTTTGGTTCAAAGTTAATCAAAAGTGTTCTTAGCTATTATTCGATATTATCTATTCAGATATTTGAAAATTATTATCAGTTATTTTAGTTGCTAAAGGGATGCAGATTTTTTTGTGACCAAGAATACCTAATTTGTTTTGTTATTTAACCCTAAAAGATTTATTTATATACTAGGAAAAAAACGAGAGGAAACCTGGACTTCTGCAAGCTCCCCATAATATTCTCACAGGTGTATGAAGTCCAGCAATCTACACTTTTAGTGGTACATAATCTGTACCCTTTACATTGTGGGTCTCCACCCGAGCCCCATGGAACAGCTACGGGCAACGATGACGATAAAAAATGTCACAGGATTTCATCAGAAAATTCAAAACAGTTTTGCAAGAAATACAGCTACTAATTAACAAATGTAGAAAACTCCCATTTTAAATGAGTAATTTAGAGTTTTCCCAAATTGCGCGGGTGACAGAGCGACAGTGGGCAATTGTGCGAGTTATTTACGACTTCAATAAACTGAACCTTAAAATTGTTAATGAAAAGGAATTAAAAAACGGACCCCTCGTAAATAACTCGGTGACAGTGTTCGTGGAAGAAAAATGTTGCGCGGATTTGAACAAATTACACGCGCGCCATCGCGAATAGAAGTATTAAATTCGTTTCCGCAACTCGGCTTTGTGAAGAGCGCAATGACAATTTAAAAACATTATTTTTAAATTCCTCATGGTTACCTGCTATCCAGAGGCAAGATGAACAGGTGATGCCGGACTCCTACCGGCTAAAACCTCAACGGGTGTTCATCCCAGCACCAAGTCATTAAATTATCCCTACACATCAAAACTAAGATCCGGATTGATTGAAATTTGCCACCGAGATAGATTACAGTCTGAAATAACACAATGTTATAAATCAAGAATTCGAATTAACAAAATTACAATAATAAGAAAGTATTAAAATTCAAGCGGTTATAGTCTAGTGATTAAGAATTCGGCCCCCTACCCGGGTTCGAATCTGGGCGCGTACTTCAGCCTTTCAGAGTTATGTGCGTTTTAAGCATTTAAATGTCACTCGGTATAACGGTGAAGGAAAACATCGCGAGGAAACGTGCATGCCGGAGAGTTTGCAGAACTCAGAGCTGTGTGACGTCTGCCAATCCGCAATTGGCCAGCGTGGTGGACTATGGCGTTATCCTTCTCATTGAGAGAAGAAAGATGCTCAATAGTGCGCTGTGATGGGTTGATACGAATGATGAAAGTATTTAATATAGATAAAAGTATTCAATATAAATTCATAATTATAACATAAAAATGTACATAAATACATTTCTAAAATCAAAAACTCATCTTTAGCCATTTCGTTTTATCAAACAAACTAATAATAAAGAAATCTATTTGCTAACCCTTTCCAGGCAACCCCACAAAGACGGTACATTAACAAGGTTCCCTGTATGGACAGATGGGCTCCACTGCCCTTTGGCAATGTGCCGCTTAAATACTATAAAGAAATAACTGCTTTGATCAAATTACTGGCGACCATTTACCAACTGACCCTAACGTTTGCAGTATTTTTGGGATTAAAATGCATTTTGTTTTTTTTAACTTGCCAGTACAGTTGATCTTTTGTCTCTTTTTTTAAATATTTAACCGGTTTCGCTGTTTTAACAGAAAAACATTTGTATTAACCGTCCAGAGCGTATTAAGCAGACGTACTCGTAGCTACTATACATTTTTTAAACAAAAAAGATTTACATCAAACAGACGGACAGTAACAACACAGTATTTATGTAAAATTTGATGTTTGTTTATTTATATATCATTTCAGTACTCCTAACGCCATCTATTGTTAGATTTATAAAACCAATAAATCGTCCCTAAAATATGCATATGTAAAATTTTATGTTTATTTATATATAATTTCAATACCCCTAACGCCATCTATTGTTACATTTATAAAAGCAATAAATCGACCTTAAAATATACATATGTAAAATTTGATGTTTGTTTATTTATATATAATTTCAGTGCTCCTAACGCCATCTATTGTTAGATTTATCAAACCAACAAATCTTCCCTAAAATATATGTACATGTAAAATTTGATGTTTGTTTATTTATATATCATTTCAGTACTCCTATCGCCATCTATTGTTAGATTTATAAAACCAATAAATAGTGGAGACTGTGTAACGGAAAATGGTAATAATTATTTATTAATATTCCACCTTCAATTCTGCAGAAGAGTTACTTTTCTATCCGAGCGCTAGCAACGAAGATCGATATTCGCTGCCTTCTGTTATCATCTCACGTTACCAACTACTTTTGAAGTATTCCTCATTTTCCCTCGATTAGTTACCTACAAAACGATTGCACGCTACATAAAAAATGTAAATCTAATGTAAAAGAATTTCTGTAAATTCTTTATTACAATAAAGTTGCTTAAATCTTAAACCTTATTAAGATCCGTTAATTCAATAGCTTCAACCAGCTTCATCAAAAACCAAATTACAAAAAATTCAGTTTTGATTCTTTCCAAAATTACGGAAAATATATTTTTTCCAAATTTAAACTTTGGGCTATGTTCCTTGATATTGTATATTAGTATTGATTGAATTTCGTATAAGCAATTTTGATATTAAATCTAGTTTTAGCTATTTTAAAAGCACCTGCATGTTTTACTCAGTAACTGTGGCATTCAAAGTTGTTAATTTTACAGTTTTATCTAATCTACTACTTTAGACTTTATCAAAGAATTCATTTAAACACTTTTTTTATATTTTGTTACAATATTTATAACTCATGGAGGGACTCTATAGTGTAAAATGTTGACTTTTGGTTCCTAAGACGAAATAAACTGTTTTAATTTCACTTATATTACTAATATTATAAATGTGAAAATTTGTGAAGATGTTTGATTGGATGTTTATATTTCCTTCACGCGTTAGCTGACCGGTTCAATTAAAACTTGGCTAACAGATAGACCACATCCAAGAAATTATTGTATCCCGGTTATAGGTTCCTGTGGTATAATTTAGATATTTATAAGTTTGAAGTCTTAGGTTTCCTACAAGCCGAAACCGCTGAACACATTAAAATGAACCTTAGCACACATATAGATTATGGTTACACGCCCTAACAGCAGAACAAATTAAAATGAAAATTAGCACACAGATTATAATCTGGGAATAGACTATGTTTGGTACTTTAGACAAACACTGACAAATCAATTCCTAGTACTAGTCTAGACAAATTCAATACTAAACAGCGATCTAAGTAACCATTAACAACTAACGCCAGAAAGCCAACTTCAGCAGATGCAATAACGTTGCTACAAAACGAAATTTATATCATACTTTAAAAATGTTAATCGAAATCTTATTTCATGTAGTAAATGTACCGTGAAAAACCCAAAGCCTTCCTGTACATCACAAAAGACAGAGGATAGCGTCCTTGCAGACCGTACGGCTGCGCACGACGCCGTTCTCTAATATTATAAAGAGGAAAGATGGATTATTACTTTGTTTGCGGGAATAGGCTACGAAACTACTAAGCTGATATGAAAACTTCTTTAACCATTAAAATCCCATATTATTCTTGATGAACATACGCTATAAAATATTTTCAAAAATGTTATGGGTATGTATAATAACAAGGCGTGAAAAAAATACCAATAAATATCCTTATATCGCCTACGGTGCGAAATTTATTGACAATAGAACAAAATGATGTACTACAGTTTTATAGAGGACATCAATATCTACAAATAAATCCGTAATACCATATGCCTAACTATCACAGTTATGTCACAATGACTACTTTTCCTGGTAACTGTTCCTTCCGAAGTGAATCAAGCGTAATTTCTAGTTAACTAATAAAAGACGAAGGAAGAAGAGAATCCCCATAGGACAAGAATACACAATATTACGTATCAGGTTAATCTTATCGAAAACCTTATACGAAATAGTCTAGACTTGACAATTCTATTATAATCTCCCGAAGGGATCTCTCCATTCATCTATCTCCGAAATATTTCATTGTATATAAATTTCATTACATTTGCAAATCACGGCAATTGTGAAATTATTTTGACGCACTTTTTTACTTTTGTTAAT
>DWJZ01009443.1:0-10705 GCA_018249125.1 Asbolis capucinus
ATACTATTGATCGTCGAGACTTTACCAATGGTATTTCCAGTTTATAACTATTGTAGTCTAAACCCTCAACCGTATTGTGACATGGATCTACATCGCAAACCTTTCAGTTGGGAACTAGGTTAAAACCCGATTTGCGTGTATAAGGAAGCACACGATTCCTTTCGTTTGTTTGCTGGGATTGTTGTTAGTTGTATAATAATGTTTAGTATAAGGATAGTATAAGTTTGGTCTCTCGAATAGGAGGAACAGTGGAATATGGTCTGTACCACATTGTGAGAGGACATCCAAGCCCACTAGTAGGACAGTTATGGGATGCAATGATAAGGAAGAATGTGCATTATTTTAAATCTTATACATCTGAGGTAGGTAATTATTCCAAGCATGTTAGCAATACCAGACAGGCGTGACATCAACAAGTCGCTGGTGAAGGTGGGGAGGAAGATGAAGTAGCAGAACTACTTGTTGCAGTAAAGCAATGGCATGTACCCCTAACATTGTGACTGGAGACCCAAGCCCAGCAGTCGGACAAGCATGGGTTTGAAGGATGGTGAATGTATTTTTTGTATATTATTTTATTAATTGTTATTATCCTATGGATCGAAGGTAACAAGGCTAAAACCCATGTGCTATCGAAAATCAAAAAAAATAGAATTGGTAGAACCGGTTGTTGCAATAGCTACGAAAATTTGCAGGTAAGGTAGAAGTTGCAGAAGGTAGAAGGAAGCAGTATTTCGTTGAATTAACTGGGGTCAATAATAAAACTGACAGAGTTCAAACATATTAACAACATACCACTCCAAGAGAAGTAATAGATAAAAAATTCGAAGAAGGATTGAAGAATGGGGAGTAAGTAGAAGAATTAATAACAACTTTTGAAAACAAAACTTTACTGCAACATTTCAATTCGGGTTCGCCAGAAAAAAGAGAACTACCGCAGCTTTATGTTATTTTTGTAACGGAGCAGAGGTTATTATTGCTGCCAGAATTAACAAAACACAAAGCTAAAGTAGACCATGTGCACTTTATTACAAAAACTAAATTCCCAAAATCTTTCTTCCTTAGCTCTGAATATGAGCCTTAAAAATGCACATATGAGTTTGGCGTAAGCCAGCTTATTAACCGCGCCGTAGCTTATATAGGAAAACCTAGAAAATTTTATTATTATATTAATTTCAGCGCTAGTTTCTACGGAACATGAATTTTGCTTGCGTACCTATATGAATAAATTTTTTGAAATCTTGGTTTTGTAAAAATTTTCCTTTCAATTTTGTAATTTAGATTCAGTTTTCACTGTACTTATACATATGTAGGTACATCGTCGTCTATAAACTTCACTGTTTATACGTCCGTTCGTTTCTGTGTCTTTCTAATTTCTTAAGCCATAATATATTTTTTACATAACATATTCATATACAATCGAGCCACAAACCGCTAGGCTTAGATCGCATCGTATACTGGTTCAAATAAATATCAATTTCTGGTTTGTTCGTGCTGTAAAACTAGCTTTATTGAACGTAAGCAGTTTTCGCACTAATCCGACGATATCTGGCGGCGAACAGAACTGGGTGAACGGAGGCTTATTCACAAATCCTGCTCACTGCATCGGTGTGGTGTTATTAACGCTTCCGAAGTTACAACGGTACGAAAACGTAACAACATCACCATCGATATTTCATTTAAAGAAACAGATTGCAATAAATTTAAAAAGTCTCTAGTTTCACCTAGAGATATCAGTTTGTTGTCGGGCAAGTAAGGAAAAATAAAAAAAATAAGTGACAAATATTTCCCCATCGAGTGCTAGCTATCCAAGTGGATGAATTATTATCTAAATCATATTTTTAAGTTAAATAATAATTAATAATACAAATGGATTAAAGCAATATTTAGGGGTAGCATTACCATAAAAATATAGCATTGATTGCTCAATACGGTCACCCAAAACTACTTGTTCTTACACTGCCCGATAGCTTAAAGTAATAGAACCCCGTCTAGTTATGAATGTTATAAAGTCTGTAAGGTAGTAAAAGAAAGATTTTCATTAGAAAATATAATAAATATCTGCTATGTAACTTACCTAGATAGTTTTTTAGATCTTAACACCAATAAAACTTCATGATCTCAATATCACTTCATGATAATGAAAAGATATATTTTTAATTAATTTTAACAAAATATTTTTGAGATCGTTTTAAAATCGGACCTCCTTATAAAGACCCATTTCTGCAGACACCGCATTGCAACAGGACGGATTACTGGAGTCGACTTTTTTCAATTAACAAGCAAAATGAGCTCGTAAATCGCGCTGAGATTTACATCTGTAATTACCCCTAAGCTTTGTACAAAGTGTAAATGTTTTATCATAATTTACATTGTCCACGGCATAAGGTCCTACTAACAAAATTAAAATTTTGCGAACACATCTTACAGCCAACACAAGCACCGCTTGTGCCAAGATACATACGGTATCAAAGCAAGTGCAGTGTGCAGTAATAGCCTATTGGTTACAATGTTGGCCACAGGAGGCCCGGGCATCAAATCCTGTTCGCCTACCGCTACTTATCAAAGTTATATGCGTCTTAGAAATGGACTATCATTTGCTACGGTTAAGGAAAACATCGTGAGGAAAATTATAGTCCTTACATTTCTTTATAAAGATTTCGAAAGTGCGTGAAGTCAACTACTCAGTACTTGGCCAGTTGGTGGTGGCCTGTACCCCTCACGTGAGTGAGACCGAGGCCACGAGTGGGACAAGTTCGATTGCAATGTTGATCAACGCAATTTTCCTATTCTACGTTCATTTTAGTTTTACTAAATTGTGTGTCTCTGTGTGTTATATCTCAAAATTACAGTCACAATAACAGCTGCGGTAAAATACACCTAAAACAGGAGTTATGCGATCGCTGTAATTATTATGAATGTTATTCTACTTTAAAATGAACATTAAATTAATTATCTGTTTTAATTTTTAGTAAGGTGGTCTATTTTAACATCTGTTCCTTTTTACAAGCTTTTATTTAACTTGCAGTATTTGTAGATATATTAGTTTACGGGTCAAATCTTATATATACATATATGTTTTTTCATCCCTTCTTAACTGTACTACAACGAGAGATATTACTTTAATAAAAAACAATTTCCATAAGCATCTGTCCTAGAAAATGTTCACTGAAACTGAACTATAAAGAAAGCTCAAGGGGTCAAGCTTTTAAGTAAATATCTTCCGAGAAGTTTCTTGAGTTTTTTATCTAGATAGTATAGAACATCACAGCGTTGTTTAAAGATGCTCAGAAATTATAAATGAGAACGTTAAACATTAATATTATGGACAACACCACTTTGGTTTATAATTATTGACAGGCCGGTTGGTCTAGCGGTTAGTGAACCTGACTGCTACACCGAAGGTTGTGGGTTCGATTCCCACCGAGGTCTAACTTTACTGTGATGAGCAGGAATGTTTGTTCTGTGTGTCTGGGTGTAAATATATAGTTATGTATTTAAAAATATATATGTATGTTTATCAGTTGTCTGATCTCCATTGTGCAAGTTAACGCGTAGTCTGGGGTCAGAGGGCCGTGTGTGAGTTGTCCCGAGATATTTATTTATTATTTAACTTCAAATTCTACTGCTACTAGTAGATTGTATCCAACTAGCTTTTTCCCGCGACCTCGTCCACGTGGTACACCCCTCTCTCTATCCCCCAGCAGCAGGTTTTTTCTTCTATTACACCTGTATACCAAGTTACATCAAAATCTGTTCGTAGTTTAGGCGTGAAAAGATAACATACATACAGATAGTGTTTATAACATCAGTAAGGTTTATTCAACGGACTAATCTAAGTAACTAATTGCAGCATTCGGAGTCGTTAATAGTTACTCACTCAGATTTATATAAATACTGTTAATAAATAAATAATAATCAGACGGCCATCTGATTCCAAACTAAGCGTTAGCTTGTACTAGCTTGTACTGATAAATATACTCGTTCATACATATATTTCGTAAATACATAATTATATATTTATTTATACCCAGGCACAGAACTAACATTCCTGCTCATCACAGAATAGTTTGCCCTAGGTGGGAATCGAACCCACGACCTTCGGTGTAGCAGTCAGGTTCACTGAACACTAGACCAACCGGCCTGTACTGCGCCACTTAACCAACCATCCTTCAATACTGTGACTGCGGCAGAGTATTTAATTAATTTCAATACATTATTGGGCGAATTTTAAAGTATGTTTTATTATTTTAATGTTATTTACTTAATTAAAATTGTTTGAATTACTTTTGTTAAGCTGTACAAAGTTTTGAAAGCAAATAATACAAAATATAAAATTCTCACGGACAATACTTTATTGCAAGTACAATTTTGTTAATTTTTTTGTACCCAATTATCTCTACATCTGTACATAGCTTATATGCCACACATTCTGGGCTATAGATTTGTGCACTAGGGTCCAAGCGCGGCTTCTCTCGCGTGGTATGTTGATGTTGTTCCAGACTGTAAACTACCCCTGCATCAAATTTCTGTCAGATTCGTTCAGCGGTTTTGCTAGGAACAGTGCATTAGTGAACCGAAAGGTCAAATCGTTGTACATGTACAAGTTTGCCTACAAAGCAACTTAAAAGCCTCATGTATAAAGCTTATGAAACTTAGTGTTGGGGCCGATAACAGACTAGCAAATTACTAAGCATATTTTATTACTGTAGTTAATAAACGGTGCAGGGTAGTCTCCTTTAGATAATACTGAGTTTGAACTCGAAAACAAACGAGTTTCTAATAAGTATAATGTTTGAACCGAAGTCGTCTATGTCGAACCCTGCTCATATTAAGATCTATAAAGCCGATTACAGAAAGGTATTGTCTATCGAGACTTAAGGCTTTATCGAAGAATTTCTTAAAATATTATTTACTTATTTTGTTAATAAATTTGTAACTTATAGCGACTTTATATTGTAAAATTTTGACTTTTTTTAACTGAACTTTTGGCTCCTATGAGGAAAAAACTATTTTCATATTATATACATATTTTTACTTGGTTTCATGATCAAGTGCTTGAAATGAAGAGTTCATAGTTTGTTTAGATTTGACGATCGTAAAAACAACAGCGAGTACGATGCGGAGGATGGGTGAACTACCTTAATTTTAACCTTAGTTTTACTAGTCAATATCGAACAGAATACGAGCAAATTAAAGCGCTTTACCATCTAAGACTACATCGCCACAACACTTTCCATCAGCAGAATCGTACACGAGTATTACCTTATAATATGTTTAATAAAAACATAATTTTCACAAACCGACAAATTAGTGTGATTTTGATACAACTGTCGGATTGTCAGTGTTTTTAATAAAAGCCTCAGTATTTGGTAGTGGTAGTTTAATGAAAATGCAACAAATTATTTATTAAGTTAAGTCTTGGCTGTACCCAGCGCTACGGATCAACCATCTGTCCGACCAATATTATTTTGGCACCAAAACCTTTTCCAGAGAATCTTAAAGTTGCAAAATTGTTAAGAACATCAGCGCTCTATCTCTTATTTATTGCACATAATTAATTAATCGTAAGTTCTTGTTTCTTTCCGAATAATTCATTTCTTCTACAGTCTTTTGTTATTTCTTCAATAGAGCCCTGGACCAGATCTTCAGCAGCTACTGATGATATATCGTCCAGGACTCCTCACAAAAGTATGCTACCCTGGCCTCAAGGATTGATGAAGCCGTAGATCCAGCTAAATATAAATCTCTATGTATAATAAAGTGAAGTACATGTTGTTCCCGTAACTCCGCTCTAGTTCGTAATAAACAACACGGCTTGAAAAATGAACTAATTAGGAAGGAAATAATGGCGCCGTTTCTTTTGTTTTCCTCTTACGGCCGTGTTTTATTTTGGGGTATGACAAAGAGTTGTTAGAAGCCAGTTTTGTGATTAATACATATATTTTGTAAATATAAGGTGTTAAGACCGGTGGTGGGTCGTCTCGATTTTAGGTGATTGAAAAAGTGAAGCAACAGCGGGTGCGGTTGGTAGGAGAATGAGTGACAGCTAGTAACAAAAAAATCATGAGTGCTTTTGTGCTTTGGAAAGCTTGTAAGATCCTGGTTGTTATCGTTAAATAGCAATTTTTAAGCCATTTCAGAGGCCTCGGAGGGCATGGAAACATTCGACATATCGCCAATACTGAAGCAGTTTGGTGGAACTCTCCATCCTCATCATGAGGAAACCCATGCTCAGTAACAGGCTACAATGAGTTGAAGGCTTATTACTACACACATTAGTGATTATTGTGTTTCTATTATAAGGATGGAATTTATTTTTGTAATTATCATTTAAGGTATTTTTTTTTTTACTTTTTAATGTAGGAAACCCGTAACACGACGTCACACCTTATGTACTGCAAAGACTAGCTGTTCCAGAGAAAAATACAAAGAGACGATAACGGCAAAAAATATTTGAAAATCTGACATTTTTAAAATGGATTTATACACTCCAATCACAAAACACAAAACACGAACAAACAAAAACAGAAGAATAAAAGATGAAAGTTGAACAACACCTAATGAAAGCAAGATGAAATACTGAATACTTGAACATCCGAGCCCAATTTGAGAGCAATTTAGAGACTGTTTAACTCTTTGAGGCACTCATTGGTAATTTGAATGACAGAGAAAGCAAATTGGCAGGACTATTTATAACTTCGAAACAAACAGTCTGTCTTATGAGCTGACAGCTGCGGAAAACAACACTAAATATTGATGTGGAACTTCTATTAGAAGTAAAAGCCTTATGGTTTGAATGAAGTTGTCTCAAACACGAGATCCCAAGTTAAAAATCTAAACCTTAAAACCTGGGTCTTTTATTTTCAAAGTGATTTGCGTTTCAGAAGTAGATTATCACCTGCTACAGGGAAGGAAAACATCGTGAGAAAACCTGTATTCCTGAGAATTCTCTATTAAGTTCTTACAGGTGTCTGAATCTATCAAATCGCACTCGGTCTGCGTTGGTCCTCACATTGTGAGAGAAGACCCAAATCAGGGACAGTTAAGATATGCAATGATGAACATCTCCGTTGTCATCACCGTCGCCGCGGAAGACATCACCACAGCGTGATGGAATAAATCCTAGGTTTCCTCAGTATGAGGAATACCCGATCTCAGTAGTGGGCTTCCAATGGTTTGAAACTATGTAGTATTTTTTTGTCTTTTAGGAATTGTTCGCGGCGGCTTGTTTCGGTCATAAATGATCTTAAATGTTAAGCAATAGGGAACGCACTGGGAGAAGGATTAGTGACCGCCAATGACAAATATATCATAAGCCCTTCCGTCCTCTGGAGGACAGGTAGCCTTGGGCAGGAAAAGTATTGGTTGTTATTGTTATGCCATATAAAGCCGGGCTTTCGGGCGTCATAAAACCTTCCAACACTTTCAGCCACTAACTCCACCAAACCGCTTCGAACCATTGTTTAAGTACACTCTTGACTATACTTGTAACGTGTGAACTATCCACGAGCATTTTTTCTACTCGCTTTTTCCAGCCGCTTCATCCACGTGATTCAGTCACCTCTCTTGCATTTATAATATTAGTACAGATTGACTCTCGCGTTGCAAAAGCGTAAGTAAAGTTTACTTTTTTACCTATCAGACGAATTGTGTTAAGGGTTCTGTCAGTTTGAAACGATTTAATCACAAGAATCACAGCCAAGCGCCTCTCGCACGTGACCGCCGTCATCAATCAAAGTCCGAGGCCTTTGTAGCCAATATCCACTTAAGGGCTCAACTACCTTCAAAGAAACGGAAGCTTCCCACAAAAGCCAGTGCAGGAAATTGTTTCCTTAACGAAATATTCCTGTACCAGCTGTAATAACTTTTAACGGAATCATAACTTTGAAAATAATAAAATGTTGGATATATTTGTTTTGATTACAGACTTAGAAATGTCGAGGGTGACTAAGCGAAAAGTAATGTTTATCTGAGGTACAATGATGTGCCGAACGAAGAATTGAATATGAGATCGTGTGTCTAAATAGGTTCATATAGAAACAAGGTTTCTGTTACGATAATGTAGTAACTATTGATTGAAATCCTGCTGACAAAGCTAAACGTTCCGGTTGGGCATTTATGACAGAAGAATATTTGTTCTCCGATCATGAATGTTATTTGTGTTCTCAATAACACCGCGACATGATGTCATGTCAGGATAGTGTTGTCATGCTATTAGGTTAAATATCAGGGTTTAAATTTAATTTCATGAGTGTCTATACGAGTCGAATTTACATACAAACTTAATCCAATTCATGTAATCCTAGTAATATTACAGTTGTAAGGATGGATGAAAGAATGGATGGATGGATCGGTTTGTTATTCTTTATTTAAAAACAACTGAATAGTTAAGCAAAGCAAAGGAACAAAGTATGTGTAGGTAGTGTGAATGCGTCATCATGTTTTTACTTATATGTATTTTTATTTATATATTATATCTTTAATATGTATTTAAGTACATATGTTATCTGAATTTATATTTCTTATATGTATATATACCTCATAATTTATGTCTCTATGTTGTTATTAGTATATTTACTTGAATTTAAGTGTCGTTAAATATACCGCTATCGTTGTGCTACACTGCATTGCACTGAAGGTTGACTGGCAGAGAATGCTTTTAGCATTAACTCCGCTTTTGTATTGTGTAAAAAAAAAAGTAATAAATAAATAATATAGCTTGATATATATATATATATATATATTTCATGTCCACTCATACACGGCCATGATTATGACACAAACTCAAACTAAGCATGATGTCACCGACAAAAAATTTGTTATGGTTGGGAACCGAACCTATGACCTCCGGCTTAGTAAAAATTACTAACCACTAGACCAACATGGCCTATAAAAGCCTGGATATACACTGCTTTTCATCACCTCCACAGCAGCGTACAGCAAAGGCATCCATTCCAACAAGGCACCCTAACAGGAAATTGCAACAAATATATTTAATTCAATCGGTACCAATACTTTGATTTCGGCAACCGTAAAAATACGGAATTCTCCTAAAATATCCTCTTAATCTGGGTCAGCGAAGATTTGGAGGCGTACCCCAGTATCTCTTTCGATACATTTGATTATCATATTTTTGTTCTTTTTTCTCTCTTCATCGTTCCCCTGCGGTGCCGTATGGCCATTTGCATATTGAATTTGGATATAGTGCTCAAATTTATTACGGCCTTCGAATATATTGTATTGTTGTGGTTTGAGCACACTAGATCAAGAAATATTCACAAAGGAAATCCAAAAAGTATCAAGATGTTTTAATCTTGTTGTATAGCCTTGTGGCCTATTTGACCGTTCTTGTCAAGCGAGAATCCTGGATATGATGTCGTGATGGATTTTCAAAAGACAGGTAGTCGTTATTGGGGGTAATTTGTGTGTCTGTGCCACATAAGGGAATCCTAGTAGGTTTGGGTTTATTTTAGTGTTCTAGACTTCAGCAGTTATGAGGAGAAGTTTGTCCAGCAGTGGTCAAAGCCAGATCTAGAAATATGTATATATAGAACTAGATATAGTCTGTCATACTTATCTTATATACAAATATATGTTTGGCAATTCATAAATCATTGCAGAACTTTTAAATTTTTTAAAGATATAGTTTTACGGGTGTAAAGCGAGGTGTTCACCAGAGTCCCACTCCAATGTCTCCCACTGTTGGACTGGCTTCTTCAGTAGTATCTATATCATTATATCTTATATCCATTCACTACGCTTTTCAATTTCACCGTTTCTCGCCTTTTTGTTATTGCACCTTTCCGAGACGGTTAATTCCAAAAAATTAAACAAAAATATTTAAAAATTTCCTTTCCTCTTCATACCTCGGAACTTTCCGAAATGGTTTATACCAAAAATTACGTTCATAAGTGTTTTGAAAATATCTACATGAAATAAATTATTTGAATTTGAATTTAGAAGTGACACTAGAAATGAATTAAAAAACCATTAATGGCAAAAATACTTCATAACATCCATTAGAAAATCCATGTCAAAACCAGAAAGCATTCGATGGAATAAAACCTATTGAAACTGCACTCAAATTCAAACCCATTTCTTGCAGTATTTTGAAAGTTGAATTGAAGCTTTACATAAAGTTCTGAAAGATTGACATACCACCGTCCATTTGGCTTTGAATTTGAAAGTTGAAATATTTGACTTAGCTTTTCGAAGTACGAAACCAACTCTTAAGGCGATTTTTAAAACGACGACATTAGATACTAATATTATAAAGTGGAAATTAACTTAAACTATACTAATATTATAAAGTGGAAAGATTTGATTGTTTGGTTAAGAATAGGCTCCAAAACTATTAAGCCGATTTGAAAAAATCTTTCACCATTAAAATTTTGCATTAACCCTGATATTAAGGTTCCGTATGAAAATTTCGACACTGTAACCAAACTTGTGAAATAAATGCAAAAAACATCTTACATCGCGTACGCTGCGGAATTTATTGATAGAGCAAAGTGATGTACTACAGTTTTATAGAGGACATCAATATCTACAAATAATTCCGGGAAATTATATGTCTAACTATTAGCCATAAGTACTTTTTTACAAGCTTTTATTTAACTTGCAATTTATGTTTGTATATTAATATATTAGTATATTTGTTTGTTACGGGTCAAATCTTGCAAGCTTAATTAGACTCACTTTCTTT
>DWJZ01009444.1:0-10705 GCA_018249125.1 Asbolis capucinus
TTAATTAAATCGGATACTATTTTACAATGCACATTTCGGTATATAGGAATATTTATAGGAACGGACTGGAATGAAATTATGAACATGACGGGAGCGAAGCCGCGGGAGGACCCTAGTAAATGATGAAATGAAACCATTTACTAATCAAACCAGTTACAGGATAAAAACACATTGTGTTGAATCCCTCTTTAATTATTTGCACACCTGTTCCAGAAGAACTCTCTTTTACATTTCTAGATAACTTACTAAAAGTAGACTGGATCAAAAATAAAAAAAATACAAAAATCAAAAGTTAAATCTTAACAGTAAAACATAGTGTGTGTTAATGTGTGTGCATATGTATTTTTTTGTGCATGTGTCTCGGAAACTCGAAATAATTGCTGTTACATGAGAGTGAATTTTACATACGCTCCGTGGCACATTTCACAAGGTATGAATTACCCTGTATTATTAATTGAAAAAAAAGGAAGAACAGTTTACGAGTTAGTTTAAGCAATGAATAAATAAATACAAAAAATATTTCTGGACAACTCATACGGTCATCTGATGCCAAAATATTAATCTTAGTAACTAAGTAAGCTAATATCTTGTGCTATGGAACCTCCCAATCTGAATTAATCCGAAATGAAGATGCGTGGTGGAGTACGCTCCAGGCCTCCTTAGTACGTGGAGAGACTTGTGCTCAGTAGTGGGCTATCGAGGGGTTGAAGCCAAATATATACTTACCCATATATACTTACCCGGCTGCATCAGCATTTTGTTATAGATTTGAGGAAAATACTTCATTCTTATTTTCAAGAATTTAATCACCGTATTCACAAATAAAATTGAGATTCTATTAACTGTTAGGCCGGTGACACTTCTAGGCGTCAGAAATTAATAAAGCTCAAACATGTACACATGTATTATTAATGGCTGACCGATACCCCGGCTTGATTACGTGTCTTGATAGCAAGTCTTCGTACAGTGAATAGCAATACGAAGCGTTCGTACTTCGGAGTAGGTATCCAATCGTACTGTACTAGTTTCCACCCACGGCTTTGCCTGCTTGTTGATAAAAAATGTGTTATTCCAGATTATCATTAATTTCTGTGTCAAATTTCATTCAGATCCGTCGGCTAGTTTTTGCGTGAAGAAGTTACAGACATCTATTCATCAATCCTCAGAAACTTTCTAATTATATTATAATATTGTATTGTATTTCGTGACTCCATACTGTTGAAGAGATAATTGATTAATAATACAGTTATAGTTTCGTCTATTTTTTATTCTTCTCGTAAAATAATATATTTCTATAGCTTTAAAAAAAATACTCAGTATTAGTCCGGAAACTTTTCAATTTGAAACGGTAGAAAGATGGTAGCTGCTAGTGGCAATAATTTCATGAGCGCTTCTTTGCTTTGAAGTTCACGTGATGTGGGTCCCGGTGATCGTTAGATAGGAATCGTTAAACTACCTCGATTTTGCACCCAACTTTGGACACTTTAGGTCGACCCCTCAACCAATCCACATTGAAGCAACGTTGTGGAGTATACTCCAGGCCTCCTCAGTATAGGCCTGCTCAGTGTAGGCCTGCTCAGTAGTAGGCCAATCAGGTAGTTTTAAACAAATAGAATACGAACGGAAGAGGACTTGCCGAATGTAATTCGATTTCATATCTTTTTACGTTCGAAGACCAACTTCGTGGGACTTGTACTTTTGTACATTTTATGTTTACTTAATTAATGGAACAATGGATTCCAGAACAAACATTAAACTTGTACGTATTAATTATTCTTAAGAATCAAAGACTATAACAAGCAAAGTTTTCAACAGCGCAACCTCGGCTTAAGTAATTAGAACAATTTTTGGCACGATGGATGAAATTTAAAGTTTTCATTTGAAGTGAATCTTAAAGGCGCTTATAAGTCCAACATTGTTAAGACATTTGGTCGTGTGACTGCATCGTCAACCAGATACTAACTCAATCTTGACTTGTACTGGCCACGATATTGGCACACTTGCCAATATCGCAGCATCGTGCAAGTGTGCCAATATCGTGGCCAGTACAAGTCAAGATTGATGCATTGTTGATTTTTTTACTTTCTATAAATTTGTGCTTGACCACTATCTCATCTGATGGTAAATGGCGATGTGGTCTTAGATGGTGAAGCGCACTTAGTGATACACTTTAGTTTTATAATAGCCTGTTCACTCTTCTCTTGAAGACGCTTACTATGTAATCGAATGAAACACTGACGCTAGCAACTTATTCCAGTTCTTCGTAGTAGGCATGATGAAAGAGGACGCAAAACACGACGTACGCACTGGCGGTATGTCTACGATGAAGGGATGGATTTCGGCCGTGCGTTGACTCGTTTGATGATGGAATGAGGTTTATGGAAGAGCACTGGCTGCTGAGGATGGCAATTGGATGGATGGAGGCTGAGGACGGAGGATGCTCCTGCCAAATTCTTGAGCGCTTCGGTGCTGCGGAGGGTGCGCCGTCAGCGACGGTTGTTATAATTTGGTACCAAAGTTATGTCATATTCTGAAATGCCTGGCTAGACAGTGCCCTCGGCCGAGTACTCAGTAAGTACGAATGTAAAACTATTGTCTGTTTTACTTTTTTTGTCTACCTTGCTTTCTCGGCCTAATATCGGTTTGGAGTCTGGCCACTATCTTCGTTACATGTTGGAGACCCATTCATTTACCCAGCTCTTTCAGCCTAGTATCAGTTTGCTGTATCATCACTGTACTCATTATATGAGACACCCATTAGTAAGTCTCTATCATGACACGTATTGATGCAATGTGTATTAGCTCGTGACGCCTTGTTAACGTCGTAATTAGTTTTGATTTGACGCTCAGCTTTACCAATATTTAGGATAACGGTTTAACTATAGTTTTGGTCTCTGTTAGTGATAATAGAATGTCAAAATTTACTTGCTTTTCATTTTGTAAGTGTAAAATTAATATTTCGTTAATAATAGTGCAATATACGAAATGAAATTATGAGGTTTCAAAAAGTCAAAACAAAAATTCCTAATAAAATTTATACATATTATAATCATCACATCTATGGCGTCAACCCACTACTGAGAATGGGTTTCTCTTAATCCTGAGGAGGCCTCCATACTCCACGCTGCTAGAATGTGTTGGTGGATGGGTTAGTGGCCAACCCACGTGACGGAAGTTTTTATGGCCGTTACCTCTTAGTTACGTCGTAGTTACTTCCGAAGTGGCTTAACGATTGCTATCTAACGACAACAACTAGGACCGAAGGCTTTACGTGCCCTCCGAAGCACGGAAACGTTCAAGAAATTTCTGCCACCAGCGTTCACCCATCCGACCGACCGCGCTCGCTGTTGTTTAAATTTTTCGATCGCTTATAATCGAAAAAAGCCACTGCGCTAATATTAAAAAGAGGAAAAATTTGATTGTTTGTTTGAAGCAAATAGTCTCCGAAACTTCTTTGACTACTTGAAATATTTTGCATGTTTAAATAAAATATAACCTTTCTCCACTGCTTCACAACATAAACCTTATCTGACCTAAACTTCGTGCTACTCCATTCGTGTAAAAAATTCGTCAAAAGTGTTTGGTTTACATTAAAATATAGATACTCGTATCTACATATCGTCACACAACCAAACTGCATTATGGACGTGACTATTTCACGGATAAGTTGGAATATGCGGAGGAACTTATAGAATTTCTCTTCCCCCGAGTGAAGGCGTGTTAGTGTGAATATAACGGATATGTTCTATATTCGTATAACTCGTATACGTTAGTGTTTTCTCGGTGCAGTGTCCGTAGTTATTCGAATTAAACTTGGCTACCCTCGTGACTTTGTTCGACAAATTTTAGAATTACAATAGGGAACTATTTTACTTCCCTTTTCAAGATGAATTTTAACACATAATGTTTGTAAATGTCTTCAAATCAGGAGTGAATAGGCTTTTGCTAAATTAACGCGCTTTACCACCTACATCACAACGATGCTTACCATCAGGCGGGATTGTGGTCAAGAACTAATTCATTGAATATAAAAAATAATAATCGTGAACCCATGTCAGGTAGGCCACCTCGGTATGAGAGACCCGTGCTCAATAGTGGGCTATCAATGCAGATATTAAATAGAGTTATTAAAACCTAATCAAATTAAACCTACTTCACAACGAGGTACTCACGATCTTCAGCCAATCCACGATTTCCCGGGGCCGATAGGGAATTGAGAGCAGAATGAATTCGCCGGAACCAAAACCGAAACCACTCCAAGTAAAGTTTAATTGACGGATACAATTCGAAGAATTGAGTTATCGCCGGATTTAAATTTCGCTTTGAATTTACGTTTAATCTTGATATCCGAAAATCTTTGGAGTTGAAACTAGGATGTATTGTATGTATATGTATACGTAAATGTTTGTTTGTTTATTTGTTCTTTATGTACTCTGGAATTTTTTAGTAACTTTGTTCAGAACTCTCTGGAAAAATTTTAGTACCAAAATGACACTCGGGCACAAGGTTGATTTTTGATGCATAATAACGTGCGCCGGCTATAGCTAGTACATATAATACTAGTGTTATATTATTATATGGTATAATATATAGGTTACTTTTTATCGTAGGCGAAGTCGCGTGCGGACCCTAGTGTTATAAATGAGTAGATAAAGGAAAAAAGTAGATGAAACTACTTTTGCCTACTAAAACCCCCCAGGGTTCTGTTAGGAAAAGTAGTTATGTATTTCGTTAATTTGTATTTTACCTCTGTACCAAGTTTTATCAAAATCAGATAGTTCGGTAGTTTAAGTTTAAGTTTCATTTCGTTTCATTTCGTTTCGTTTCATTTCGTTTTATTTCGTTTCATTTCATTTCATTTCAAAGGCTACAGACAGTAAAAACCACAATCGCATTACATAATAATATTAGTAATAATTTAATAATATTTTTATTTTTAAGTCGGCTAAAACATATATAATAGTTAAAACATATTAGTTGTCTAATATATGTATATATACCTAAATTTTTGACAACCAATAAGTACCTACATAAGTTGCTAACACAAACCATTTTGATTTCGTTCCGTAATTTGAGTACGCCTGGCTTTTATTGAAGTTTGTAAACTATTTAGGAAAGTTTTATTGAAATTCAATCTCTATGATATAAGAAGGAGTTGAGCTGTGGAGTTCCCGAATGGAGTAGGCATGTGTCAGAAGAATGTTTGTTCTCGGGTTGTGATTGATGATTTATTTCGAAAATACACGTGATATCTTGATTAGCTCCAGTGGTCTTTACAGTGGCAGTGTCTTCAACTAGTAAATGAAAGTATGTATTGCTTCTTTGAATAAGGCTATTGGTGAAATGTCGTCATCACAACCCATAACTGTCCCACTACTGGGCTTTTCATAATGTGAAGGTGGACCAAAGTCCACCACGCTTGGCAACTGCGAATTGATGGACTTTACAAACCTTGAGAACTTTACGGAGAATCTCAGGAGTGATTTTCCTCACGATGTTTTCCTCCGACTGATTATTGATTGATTTTTATGATGATTGATTGATTTGATTGATTGATGACTGATTATTGACAATCAACTGGTATGCAACTTTGTTTAATATTAGAGGTGTGACCTCTCTTCGTTAGACCAAAGTTTAAACCATTAGGCTATTACTAAAATTGTTGTTGGATACTAAAAAAGATGAGCGCGCACGTTTTTGCTCAAATTAGCAAACAGCGAGCAGGTAGCAAACGATTAGCAATAATAGTAATGACTATTATTAACTCTATTCCGTACGTGATCGTTTGCTCAGTGCTCGCTGAGATACTGTTAACTTTTTGCCATGAACCTAGCCAATAACTATCAAGTAGCACAATTGTCACTGATACGTAATACGATTTTGCAATATTCGTGCAATTGTCGTCTAATTTTCGTAATCGCTTTCCGTTTGCAAGTTACGTAACAGACCCGCATGTAAATATCATTAACACGAGTATATAGTTGTAACTTTAAACTGAAACACACTTTCCGGCGGTATTTTGGGCAACGGTTTTCGAAAACCAGGAAATTAAATTAAGGAATCCAGTGAAATGTGGTTGCTGTCGATGTCTGCAGTTTTACAGAGTAATTTCTTGTTTTTAGTGATAGCTGTAATTCGTGTTAATTCTTTGAGTATTATTGTCAGATCTACAGTAAACTAGTCTTTGATAGCATAGATAGATCAATTTCTGTGAAGATTTGTGAAGCGTTCATGGCCCGAGGGCTTGTTTTGATTGTTACCGAGTGAAAAAGTTAGGCGAGTGACGTAGGTAGGAGGATAGATGACCTAGGACAGAGGGCGTTAAAAGCCGTTGCTCCTGGTTGTTATCGTTATATAGCAATTAAAATCGTAGAAACGATATGTTGTTGGTGTAACTGGGATCAGTTAGTATTATTATTGATTCCAGTTTCTCCAACGACGGACTGCTTTCTTTTATTTACCTCGTATGCGGGTCTATTACTACCGTAGGCAACACTTTTTTGACGTCTCAGCCTTGTGTTGCTAATATCTATGGACGGCGCTGGTTTTTTATCAGGTGAATCGTCGCATTTGCCTGTTTATAAAATAAAAAGCGGAACTCCGGATTAAGCCGGCTGTCTAGTCCAGTTCCACTGTACTAGATAAACTGTAATAAATGTTACCGGCCAGCCTGTGGTTCGGAAATTCCGTGTTTCGCATGAGTACTAATTACGGCGGTCGGCTGTAATGCTATGCTGATTCAAACGCTCACTTGCAGCTATGTTCGTATCGTTAAGCTTATGCAGCTTGCCTGTAGCTGTTAGCGAGACATTATTTCACTAACTGAACTTCGTACGGCTTTATTTATAAAGTACCTAATTTTGTGTTTCTGTCTCGAATTAAAGTGTAAGTTCTATTTTACTACTATTAAGTTTTTATGATGAAAGCGTGTAATGGCTTGCCGTTATATCTACAGGAAAATATTACGTAAATTGCTGAACATATTATGATAGAAAGTGAGGGAACAAAAGTGAAACGTCATTGGTCTGTGCTCGAAATGTTACGCCTATTTGGAGTTACGAAGAAACGGACGTGCCACTGCGCTTTGCCGTTCAGGCACTTAAACAAAGGGGGTGTTTGAAAATATGATTAGTTAACTCTAACATGACGTTTGACTCTCCAATCTTCACATCCTTTTTATTACGTGGACAGTGCCGTGGGGACCCCACCTCAGAGCCTTGAAGAGAAACACCCGTTCGAACCTCACGTTGCACGCGTGCAGGCCGAGTTTTTATGGTGTGGGCGTCTGACGTAATTCTTTTTGAATGCATAAACGTATTTTCAGAGTATTAAATATGAAATTTTCTAAGATCTGGCCTTTAAAAGTCCCACGTGATCAGTCGAGGGTTAAAAACAAATTATCTTTATTGTATACAATAATTAAAATAAATAGAATTTTGATACGACAGTACAATAGGCGGTCTTATCACTAAAAGAGCTATCTCTTCCAAAAACCTATTCATTGAAAAATAACAAATACCTAATTATATAATTTTAAAGTCGATTCCTCGTGGACTGTGCACATTATATCAAACATAATTATAAAATGGTAAGGGTTAAATGAGTAGGTAAGTTTCCACTTAAAATAAGGAGAACAAAACCTTTCTAATATCTCATACTAAATGTGTGGGAGTGTTTAATATAAAATGTTTTGATTTTTCTCGTTTTATTTTTAAATTTATTATTGTCATTTTACTTATTAGGTAGATTTTTTTGATATCTGTAATAGTTACGAAATAATCGCCTGTGCACATTTAACAATTTCACCCGGTATATTTTTGAAATGAACTTTTCAAGTTTTTTCATTTGACTATAAGGTATAATAATATTAGGACAGATACGTGAAGCTAAATCTTTGTACCCCTATTATTCGAAAATAATTAAGATGGACGACTATAAAATTTTGCACAATTAAAGTTTCCTTGAAAGTATGCACAAAGCTCCAAAAAAACTGTATTGGAAATACCTTAAATTTCAAAATAACAAATCATTCACACTGCCATGCATTTGACGCACACGGACGTTCTACAATTTCAGTACTATCAATTTCAGTACTGTCAATTTCAGTACTGTCAATTTTAGTACTGTCAATTTTAGCACTGACAATTTCAGTACCGTCACTATCAGTACTATTTTAATATTTAGTAGAATAAATTAATGCTTGACATCGATCCCACCTGACGGTAAGTGGCGATGATATCCAATATGATGGGCGTATTAACTTAGTGAATACTTATTCACTCTTCTCTTGAAGAAAGGAAGGATATTATTTATTTTTACTTTCTTTACGGCTTATGCATTAAGTCCACCATTTGTATTTGTATGTAAAAATACAATAATATATTGTTTTTAAGTGAAATATGTTGAAATCCGAAATTTAAAATTTCCAAAAAAATTCTATCGTCGCGCTGACATTAACACAGAGTAAACCACAAACATTGCCACAGAGTAAAGACAGGCATAAAGAAAAAAATCATGCACAATTTCATATGTAGGTTAACACAATTATGGGCACAGATAATAGAAAGCACATTTTATCTTATTACAAAATTATTTTTAATAAATGCCAGCCCTTAGCGATACAAGCGAAGCAAGGGCACTGACTAGACTCGGCAGTTCTAAGTAATATTAACTCTATGGTGATGCCTGTACAGTGTACAAAGGCAAATATGCAACATTCAGTAAATAAAGAGGAATAATAGGACTTTGAGCGATTTTGAATTATCTACGGAGTTACAGCGACGATGAAATATCGGCTTTCGAATGAAAATTGAAACAATACTGTTGATTAATGTGGCTTTCGGTTGTTTTATTAGTGTTTAAAGTATTTGATTGAAAACTAGTATTATAAGTTCGATAATTATTTATTAGATAATATAAAATACACACGTTATTAATACTAAACTAAACAATAAAAAATTCTATCTTAAACTTCAAGTGAACTAAACTAAAAATATATCTAAAATATTATATGTTTTATTTGTTAATACTATATAAAATTATATGTACTAGAAACTTCCTTCGCTTAGCTTTAGAAGAATTAGTTACCTGAAAAAAGTAGTAACTGTGACATAACTGTAAGATGTTGTAGACTTATTTGTAGATATTGATATCCTCTATAAAACTGTAGTACATCACTTTGCTCTATTGTCAATAATGTTCGCAACGTACGCGATATAAGGATTTTTTTCTTCTCTTCGTTCTGTTACAGCGTAGCGAGGGTAGTTTGTAGTTTTAAATAAAAATGGATAATAATTAATTTAAAAACTAAAACATTACACACACTACAACACATTTAACACACACTGACCTTTCACAACTTCAATACTGTCAATGACAAATTGTACATTTGAATTTCAAACGCAGTCTCTAGTATAAGTTATTAATTACTCAGAATCGTATATTTTTATTTTATTATTGAATTTTATTGTATTCTTTGATTATTATAGTAACTATACCTCTTATAGCATTAGTTATGTATACGTAAATTAAATGTATAGTAAATTAGTTATGTATACATAAATAAAATATTATTAGTATATATATTTAGATCATATAAATAATAATAATAATTTCAATGTTTTTTTTAAACTCTATTGCTACCGCCTTCTTCGTTCTCCAACTGCCCTAAGATTTACTGGCCGAGAATGCTTTTAGCATTAAATCCGCCCTTTGCTCCATAATGAATGATTCAATAAGGAATAAATAAACATATCTCATCAATTTCATTAATGCTTTGACATGGAACACATTAATTTCATTCTGTACAATTGACTAATATAGAAGATCAAATAACAAATTTTTATTTACACAATTATTGATGACGGTTTGTAATAAACATTTATTTATTCAGAACACTACAGAAATAGTTTTGGAACTGTTATAAAAATCAGAATTAGGCAAAATTAACTTCGTCATCGACCATTACAGCCTGATGCGGTAAAAGCTGTCCTTTCAAGAGGCCACATTTCACGACGTTGAGTACCCTAAAAGTTGTAAGTGTTTTCTTTGTACCGTCAAATGTTTGTTCGGTCTTGAGCTAAGGTTGGTGTCGTAAAAACAGATGGGAACTAGATTAGCGATGATATATATCGCTTTCTAGTTTCTGCCTGCGACTTATCGTCTGTGTTAGTTCTTCATTATTCGTACTGCGAAGGTTAGGAATAAGTTGCCCGCGTCGGTATTCCAGTTTGGTTATAACATAAATGTCTTGAATTCAAGAGTGAATAGGCTTTTATTAAGTTAGTGCGCTTCGCCATCAAAGACTACGTCGCCACTTACCATCAGGTGGTTTCGTATTCAAGTGCTAAGTTATTTAGTATAGTAAAAAAATCGATCTCTTTGCCAAGTTTCATTTAAATCCATTTAACATATAGACGTGGATATCATCCCAGAGGAACACACTATTGGGACAAAATCTGTCCTATATTCATTTCATGGATGTGGTTTATGTGTAACGAATGTTACGTGATCATATTTAAATATAATATTATTGTGTTCTTTTTAGTATAAATCCTATTTTATCTGTGTTTGTCACTGTCTATACCAACGATAGATGGCGACACCTACACATTGATGCGGGCTTGACAGAAAACATTTTGACAGTCGGCCACACTAAATATCTCGCACAGATTGGGACGGATCTTCATTTTGAAGAGGTCATTAT